>APFE031271147.1:135977-184243 GCA_000404065.3 Pinus taeda | reverse complement strand
TTATATGCTTAATAAAAATGGTTGAGTAGGTCGATAGTTTTAGAATTTTAATTTAATTATTAATAATTATGTTAATAGGTATTTCAAAATTTTAATTGTGCCAAGATGTGCTCTACAGTGTAGCATGAGAGGGAGGGATGTAGTTGTATAAATTTTTATTTGTAAATATTTGTTGGGTGTGCTATTTTCTTTCCACGTGTCTTTGGAAAAAAAAATCATTTTATGTGGACCCAGTAATAGTTGGACTTACCCATGGTTTTGTGCATGTTTTTTGCACATGGTTTTGGGCATGATGATTTTTTGTAGATCCCATAGAGCGAACTACGACTATGTTCTACTCCAGGGTTAATAGATTGGGGTTTATAAATGCTTCAACATGTATACATATGTATTGTAACATTGAAATGAATATAATGAAAATTCAATCTAGTACTCCTAGTTTTGGGATCCAAGGGAAAATCTTTGTGTATATTTGTTTTATGTTCTCACCATTGTAAATATTTATGTTTTAAGAATTCATTTGCAGGTAATTTTTGTACAGGGTTAAAACCTACATTTGGTACCAGAGAAATTTTGGCTTCAAGGGGACACTTTTACTACTGAGGGGTTTTCGCTTGGGCTTGTGGTAGACCTTGTTACATTGGGAGATCTATGGGATCGATTCTTACGGTGAAATGAGATGGTGAATAGTGGAAAGATTGAGATCAAGAAATTCAATGGACAAAGTTTTGAGTTGTGGAAGTTCAAGATGGAGGATCTGTTGGTGGATAGAGATCAGTGGATTGTTGTAGATCTAGGTATGACACCAACAAGAACGTCAATAGAAGACTAGGAAAAGTTAGATCAGAAGGCAAAGAACATAATATGATTGTGTCTCTCAAATTAGTATTGTTGAATGTATCAAGGGAAGCTACAAAAAAGGCTTTGTGGGAAAAGTTAGAGACTTTGTATCAGTCTAAGTCTCTGGTGAACAAACTGTTCCTGTGGAAAAAGCTATATAATTTGAGGATGAAGGATGGAGACTCGTTGATAGAGCATCTGAATGCCTTTAATACTATGTTAAGCCAATTGTTATCCGTTGATATTAAAATTTCATAAGATGAGTGCATCAGTTTGTTGTGTTCTCTACCAGACTTATGGGATAGTCTGGTTGTTGCCATAGGTAGCAATACAACTACCTTGAATTTTGATGAAATAGCCTTATCCTTGTTGTTGGAGGAGATGAGACAGAAAAATATGGAGAGTGAGAATGGAGATGCCTTATTTGTGAGAGGATGGTCCCATAATAAAAGCAAAAATAAGTCCTCAAGTGGAAGATCTAAATCTAGAGGAAGATCTAAATCTCCAAGAAAATCTGTAAAGGTATGCTAGAAATGCATAAATGAAGGGAACTACAAAATGGATTGTAGATCTAAATCTTATGAGAAAGGAAAGGGATTTGATGATGCTCCTTCGGTAGAAGCGAAAACCACTTGAGATGAAGGTGGGGAGGTGTACTTGCCTTCTTCAAGTACACATGTAGATCACAAGGCATGGTTGATTGACTCAGGTGCATCCTTTCACTTCACTCCTCATAGGGAGTGGTTCTGTGAGTACGAGAAATATGATGGTGGTGATGTCTTCCTAGAGGATGAAAAGAAGGCCATAATCATAGGATGTGGAAATTCAAGGTGAATTTGCAAGATGGAAGGATTAGAACACTTCCCGTGTTCTGCATATTCCTGAATTGACCAGAAATCAAGTTTTTGTAAGCAAGATGGATGATGCAGGTGTAAAAATAGTGTTCGAGAAACATACCTACATGATGGTTCGGGGAGCATTGGTATAAATGTGGGGAGTTCAGATTGGAACTCTATACAAGCTTCTAGGTAGAATTGTTATTAATGGGTGCAACAGTTCTGTGGTTCCTAAAAGTGGAATTGAAAATCTGGTGGTCTCTGGAGAAAATATCATGTTATGGCATCAAAAACTTGGACACATTGGAGAGAAGGGCCTTCAAATATTGCATGATAATGGTATGTTAGAAGGTCTTTCTAATTTCTCTCTAGATTTTGATTTCTGTGAACATTGTGTATATGGGAAGCAAAATCAGGTGAGTTTCCCCTATGGTGCTAAGAGGGTGAAAGGGATATTAGAGGTTGTGCAGAGTGATGTGTTTGAACCTGTTTTAGTTTTATCTCTAGGTAAATCTGTGTACTATGTCTCATTTATAGATGACTTCTTGAGGAATACATGGATATATTTCCTCAGGAATAAATCTGAAGTCTTTGACAGGTTTAAAGAATTTAAGGCTCTCATGGAAAATCATACATATAAGAAGATTAAGGTGTTGAGGATAGCTAATGGTGGAGAGTTCTGCAAGAATTAATTTGAAGAGTTTTGTAAGAAGTGTGGTATATCACAACAAAAGACTACTCCATACACACCTCAACAAAATGGAGTTGCAAAAAGGATGAACTGAACGTTGATGGATAAGGCAAGAAGCATGCTCAGTTATGTCGAGTTAGGACAAGAATTATGGGCAAAGGTAGTAGATACTACATGTTACCTATTTAACAAATCACCTTCATCAACGTTGGTGGATAAGACTCCACATGAGGTATGGACTGATAAGAAACCCTCTCTCTCACATCTCAAGGTATTTGGCGATGGTGATATGTACATGTTCCAAAGGGGAAAATAACCAAGCTGGATAGAAAATTTAAAAGGTGCATCATCACTGGGTGTAAGGATGGTTTAAAAGGTTATAATCTTTGGAAACCAGAAACAAGGAAGATTGTGTACAACTGAGATGTGGTGTTGACACAGCAAAATCCGCATCTACCCACATTATGCAAATAAAATTGCATGTCACACTATGTTCCAGGAATTTTATAATTCCAAACTTAGTGAAACCTTCACAAGTCAAGGTTTAATGCTCCTTCAATAAACTCTATGCGAAAACATTTTATTTAACTATCCAAAGTCTGGACCTTTATAAACCTTTGAGCAGAACCTTATAAATCCTTCATAATCTTTGGTTAATTCTTATTACCCACGCATATTAACCATACCATGGATTTTAGACTTTGGTTAAAAATCAACTTAAACCATAATACATTAATCTCGCTTATTTCTATTATAATTCCCATATAATAGAAATATTTCATAAACCACACTTAAACCTTACCTTTCCTCCATTCCATAAAACTTTTCACATGTCAATGCTCTCCTTAGCACATTAAATCTTCGTCGTCGATCTCATTCCTCAATCTGACGGTTATTGCGTAATAACTCACACCAACTAGCCTAACCAATCTCCACCGTTTATTTCTCCTACTTCAATCCAATGGTGATCACACCATATCGCATGATTACATGCAAGACCAATATTAGATCGAGAGCGCGCAAGAAAAGTGGTTTTCCCATGCTACGTGTCAAACCCTTAGGTTAATCATGTGAAATCGTAGAATACCATTTACAGCTTTTAGGGCGCACGAGATACTGCTGACCACTTGCGAAGGTTGCTCCATTCTTATGCTTACACGTGGTTTTAATCTCTGCCATTCATCTTCCGTCAATATCATTCGTCGATCCGGCCGATTCGACGGTTCCCATTCTTTACCGTTTAATTCTTTCTACATCATTGATCTTCCGTGTGCGACTTGACTATTCAATGAATTTGCTCCGAGCTCGATCTATACATACATTGCATCAAAGACTTTAACCACAGAACCAAGTTGAAGCAAGGAATTCTTATTCCTTTCACTGATTTCGATCTTTGATTGTTCTTCCGCTTAACTCCTTCCCGAGCTTATTTCTACGTACTTTTAAGCACTATCACATATGAACTTCAACTTTGATCCTTCAATCAGATTCAAACGATCAGAACACTATCCTCATTCTCCACCTCTGTGTTCTTTAATTCCACCTGCATACATATACTATGCATAATTACTCTAATTCACACACAATTTATAATTCCATTAATCAATACACACCACACAACTCAGGAATAGAATTCTCTATCTTTATAAACAATTATTTACATATTGGATCTCTCTCTCTCTCTGGCTTGATTTTCTAATCAGTGGCCTTTTTCCTTTCCTTCCCATAGGCTTACAGTCAACCCTATCTAATCTTTGAACTCTAATTCTCACTCTAACTCACTAACTAACTCTCTCTTTGTCTTTTAGGCTTACATTTATACAAAAGGTTTTGTAACCCATTTCGGTTCAGATCCTTAATCTTTTGAACTAAATCCTGAATATCCTCGAAGTCCACTTTTGACTCAACTAATCCCTAAGGATCCTCTCTAGTTCCACAAACCATGAAACCAATTCCTAATCTGAGATTCACAATTGATTTCCAAATCTCTCAATCCCTATGGAATCTTAACTAGCCTAAATCTCTCATTTTCTCCAACATTCGAGAACATTTACAATATTCCTCACAATATCTAATTAATTCCTATTCTTAATATCTCTCATAAACTTACTTCAAAACCTTAATTACATTAATTTAATACTCAGGAAACCAACTTCCTTGAAAACACAAGACCCCCTATGTCTACTAAAATACAATGAAATTGCTGAGTTGGATGCTCCTACATCAGACTCCCAAGGTTGAAAGCATTCATGATCTCTAGATCATGTGTTCTCATATGTTGATAGAAAACCTCTAGGGTCCCAAACTTTAGTTTGTAGTTGTCTAAATGCTTTGTTTCTTTGTTGTTGTTGTATGTTTGTTGTCTTTTGTTTCATCTTCCTCTCCTTGTCAATCAAGTTCAAATTCTGATTGATCATTCTTCCTGTTGCTGTCAATGTCCTCCATTTGGACTGATTCATCATTAATTGCCATAATTATTCAATATTTATCTCTAGCACATCCTTGGGCTGGTACATACTCTACCATTTGTTGTTGTACTTTGTCCACTCATCTTCACACTGTTGTTCATTATCTTCTTTTGAAGTTGTCGGATTCTTACTACTGTCCTTTCATCCTTACCCTCTTGTGACTTTCTAAACAAACTTTGTTCAATATATGTAAATTTACTTTCAAAAAATAAATTTTCCTCCATCCCCTTGTACTTGATTCCTCTCAAATACATCACTATGTTGTTCATCAATTACAATATATTTTTATTCCTCTTCTTTGGCAACCTTCAGTAATTGTCCTTTACTTCCTTGACTGATTATGATAGTCAATTTAATTTCTACAAGCACGATATCTTCATGCTTTTCATTTTCCTCATCAGCATGTCTGACCTGGCAACTTCCAGTCTTCTTCAGTTCTAAAACTGACTCTTCAACTTGAAACATGTCTGTCTCATTTTCATCAAATCCTTTAATCATAAAACAATTATCAGAATTAAAAATATAAGGCCTCATTACCTTCTCCTTCTCTGGCAATATTTCAGTATACTGCTATGATTTTTCCTTCTCTATCAGCACATCAGTATGCTGATTCAACCTCTTTAAAGAATTCTCCAAAGGACTCTCAAAACTGTCAGCAAGTCTCTCTTCCACACCATCTGCTTCAATGATGTCTTTCTGCTCTTGTCCATTGTAGTGAACTCCTTCTTTTGCAATCACATTGTCATACTATGAGTTTTCCAGCGAATATTCCAACAATTCAATTTCTCTTTGACACTTCATAAGTATTTCATCATCACTTATAATTCCTGCATTTGAACACAATTTATCAGTTTGAGAATTACAAGGTTCAACAGTCTCAACTGGTGCTTCACATATCATCTCTTCAGATTGAATCTCATCTCCTTCTTTCACAAGAAATTGTTCCTGTGTTGTAACAACTTCAAACATCAATGTATTACTAAATTCTTTCTGCTACAATAATTCACTGCTTTTCTCATTCAAGAGACATTCTCCATCCTTCTCTACTTCAGAGTATTTATCTTCTAAAAGATACTCTTCCATACTTTTGATAGTCTAAAAAGACTGCTCATCTTCTGCAAAACCTGTAATCACATCAAAATTATTAGATTCAAAAATACAAGGTTTCATATCCTCCTATTGATTTGAATTTGTCCAACAGTTCAGAAAATCATCAATAATTCCTTCCTCAACAAAGTAAACTTCTTGTTGTCTTGAATTCGCACAATGGTTCATAAGATCTTTCACAGATCTCCAGTCTTCATCTTCACCCAGAACTTCACCTTATTCTGCTTCACGAATGGAAACTTTTATTCTCAACTCAGCTTCTCTGAGTTTTTCAGATTTCAATTTATCATTCATTACCTTTTCAAGCTTCATCAACTCTTCTGCTAACTTCATATTCACTTATTGATTTTTCTTCTCTTGTAGCCTCTGCCACTTTACTTTCTTCCTTATGACATAACTGTGCTTCTGGTCATCCTTATTCATCTACATCATCTCCATCAATAACTCAAGATGGAAATTTATCTCAGCTTTTCCTCTGTCAATTCTCTCTTGACTCATTCTCTTGCCATTTGCCTTGGCATCCTCTTTCTTCACCTTTCTTCTACTGTGGTCTTCCTCAGAACCTTTGTTATCTCTATTATGACTATCAGTAGTCATCTCCTTCTCTATATTCATGATTTGCTCACTCACTTACTATGAATTGTACTAAAGCCTCCATAACAGCAAGTCCTCCCTACTGTCACTTATCTCACCAAGATTTCCTTTGTACTTGGTCTTTTGGCAAGCACTTTGTTCTCTATTCTCTCAAACCTCTTTGAGTACTTTTCTCTACTCCTTCTAGGCTTCAACTCATCTTCACCTTTTAAGAACACAATTGTCCTCTTGTATTTCAATCACAAATGAAATACTAGGTTTTGGCCACCTCTTCTTTCACTCAGAAATTCTTACCATCTTTCTTCATTACTGCTTCTTTTCTTTTGTTGAGATACCTTCTTTTATCTACAACTTGAATTCTGCAACCACAATCTCCAAACCAAATTAAAACAAAAACATATCATCTTACCTTCAAGATCTTTGCATGATCTTGTTCTCCCATTCATCTGCATTTTGAATGGATTGTTCCCTGATTCTTTGCATCTAAAATTTTGCTACACTTTATCTATGTGTGCCTTCTATTTGTTCGATTTAAAATATGATCTCCTATTGCTTGTATACATACCTTCAAAACATAACTCTGTTCTAAATTTCTCAAAGAATTTTTCACGCAGAATTTCCTTGTTAAGCTATGATACCAAAAATGACGTAGCCTAAACCACATCTACCCACATTATGCAAATAAAATTTCATGTCACATTATGTTCCAGGAATTTTATAATTCCATACTTAGTGAAACCTTCACAAGTCAAGGTTTAGTTCTCCTTCAATAAAATCTCAGAAACATTTTATTTAACTATCCAAAGTCTGGACCTTTATAAACCTTTGAGCGGAAACTTATAAATCCTTCATAATCTTTGGTTAATTCTTATTACCCGCGCATATTAACCATACCATGGATTTTAGACTTTGGTTAAAACTAAACTTAAACCATAATACATTAATCCCGCTTATTTCTATTATAATTCACATATAATAGAAATATTTCATAAACCAAACTTAAACCTTACCTTTCCTCCATTCCATAAACCTTTGCACATATATCGATTCTCTCCTTAGCACATTAAATCTCCGCCTTCGATCTCATTCCTCAATTTGACAGTTATCGCTCAATAACTCATGCAAACTAGCCTAACCAATCTCCATTTATTATTTCTCCTACCTCAATCCAACGGTGATCATGCCATATCGCATGATTACATGCACGACTGGTATTAGATCGAGATCACACGAGAAAAGTGGTTTTTTCATGCTATGTGTCAACCCCTTAGGTTAATCGCGTGAAATCGTAGAATACCATTTACAGCTTTTAGGGCGCACAAGATACCGCTGACCACTTGCAAAGACCGCTCCATTCTTCTGCTAACATGTGGTTTTAATCTCCGCCATTCATCTTCCATCAATATCATCCATCGATCTAGCCAATCCGACAGTTCTCATTCTTTGCTGTTTAGTTCTTTCTATGTCGTTGATCTTCCGTGTGCGACTTGACTATTCAATGGCTTTGCTCCAGGCTCGATCAGTCCATACATTGCATCGAAGACTTCAACCACAAAACTAGGTTGAAGCAAGGATTTCTTATTCCTTTCACTGATTTCGATCTTTGATTGTTATTCCGCTTGACTCCTTCCTGAGCTTACTTCTACGTACTTTTAAGCACTATCACATCTGAACTTCAACTTTGATCCTTCAATTAGATTCAAATGATCAGACCACTATCCTTCATTCTCCACTTCCATCTTCTGCTTTAATTCCACCTGCATACATATACTATGAAAAATTACTCTAATTCACACACAGTTTATAATTCCATTAATCAATACACACCACACAACTCAGGAATAGACTTCTCTGTCTTTATAAACAATTATTTACATAATGAATCTCTCTCTCTAGCCTGATTTTCTAATTAGTGGCCTTTTTCCTTTCTTTCCCATAGGCTTACAGTCAAACCCTATTTAATCTCTGAACTCTGATTCTCACTCTAACTCACTAACTAACTCTCTCTATGCCTTTTAGGCTTACATTCATACAAAAGGTTCTATAACCCATTTCGGTTCAGATCCTTAATCTTTTGAACTAAATCCTGAATATCCTCTAAGTCCACTTTTGACTCAACTAATCCCTAAGGATCCTCTCTAGTTCCACAAACCATGAAACCAATTCCTAATCTAAGATTCACAATCGATTTTCAAATCTCTCAATCCCTATGGAATCTTAACTAGCCTAAATCTCTCATGTTCTCCAACATTCGAGAACATTTACAATATTCCTCACAATATATAATTAATTCATATTCTTAATATATCTCATAAACTTACTTAAAAACCTTAATAATTACATTAATTTAATACTCAGGAAACCAACTTCCTCGAAAACACAAAACCCCCTATGTCTACTAAAATACAATGAAATTGCTAAGCTGGATGCTCTTGCATCAGGTATTTAGATAGGTGAAAGATGTTATTAAACATGAAGTCCTACCAAAGGAACCTGAGAAGATGGAGTTTGAACTAAAGGAGGAAGAATCAGGCTCTACAACAGAACATGAATCAGAAAAGGAAAAGCCACACACTCCAGTTTTGAGAAGATCAATTCAAGAGTGAAGACATCCAGATAGGTATAATCCATTTGCTTTCTGTTCAAATTTTTCTTTATCTATTACTGATGATGATCCCAGAACTGTCAAGGAGGTAGTGGATTCAGAGGATGGTAAACTCAGGAAGGAGGCCATGGTTGAATAAATGATGTCCTTGGAAAAAAATGAGGCTTCAAATCTAGTGGAGTTGTCGATTGGAAAGAACCCCAATGGTAACAAATGGGTGTTTAAGAAGAAGATGAATGCATAAGGCAAGGTGGAGAAATACAAATCTTGGTTGGTATAAAAAGGTTATTCTGAGGTGTTGGGAATTGATTTTGGTGATATTTTTCTCTTGTTGTCAAGTTAGCTTTTATTATATTACTTTTATCTGTTGTTGTTGCTTCTGATTTTGAGGTATAACACATGGATGTGAAGACAACATTTCTTCACGGGGATTTGGAAGAAGAAATCTACATGAAACAACCATAAGGCTTTGTGATGAAGGGTAAGAAAGAACTGGTATGCAGGTTAAAAAAAATCTATGTATGGGTTAAACCAATCACCAAGGATGTGGTATCAAAAATTTTATACATATATATGAGGATTTGGCTTCACAAGAAGCAAAGTGGATCACTGTGTGTATTTTAAATTAATTGGTGACTATGTTATTTATTTTGTCTCGTATGTGGATGATATTTTGTTGATTAGAAATGACAAAGAAATTATCCAGGATTTGAAGACCCAATTGTCCTCCAAATTTGACATGAAGGATCTTGGTGCTGCAAACTATATGGGCATGGAAATTAAACGAGATCAGGAAAAGAGGAAGCTTTGGTTAAACCAAAGAAATTATGTCGAGACACTATTGCAAAGGTTTAATATGCAAGATAGTAAACTAGTTAAGGTTCTTATTCATGTAGGTGTAAATTTATTTGTTGCAAAATGTCCTATGACACAAGAAGAGGAAGAGGAAATGTCATGTGTTCCATATGCGAGTGTTGTTGGTAGCTTGATGTATGCAATGGTATGTACTAGACCAGACATTGCACATGCAGTGGGATTATTGAGCAATTTTATGTCAAAACTAGGGAATGAACATTTAACAACAATGAAGTGGGTTTTCGAGTATTTGCATGACACTAGTGATTATGGTTTGTGCTACCAAGGATGACCAAGATTGGACATAGTTTTGGACATTTGTTGCTTTGTTGATGCAAAATGGGTTGGAGACCTAGATCAAATAATATATACAAGTGGGTATGTTTTTAACATATTTGGAGGAGCAATCAGTTGGATGAGCAAGAGATAGTCTATAGTGGCACTTTCAACTATAGAGGTTTAATACATGGCAACCACTCGTGCAAGCAGGGAAGCAGTTTGGTTGTAGAGATTGTATTCAAGTATGGGGTTGGTACAATGAGCTATAAGGATAAACTGTGACAACCAATGTGTAATTTTATTGGCAAAGAACCTTGTTTATCATTCGCAGACAAAGCACATTGATGTTTAGTATCATTTTGTGAGGTATATGGTTGAAGACAAAAAGGTGTTTCTGGTAAAGGTAAACACTTTTAAGAATGTTGCAGATGCATTGACAAAGTCTGTGAGCATTGAGAAGTTTTCTTGGTGTAGAGAAAGAATGGGCATGGCAGCCCTGGACCAATGACTAATCTCTCCTGCAACCCTCTATGTGGAAAGACAACAAGTGGGAGAATGTTGGGTGTTTTTTATATTATTTCCATGCATCATGGTGCCCGAGGCAATGCCCCATAATTTTAGTTATTATATGAGGACTCAATAATAGTTGGGCGGACCTAAGGATGGTGGGCAGACTTGTGCATGGTTTTTGCACATGGTTTTGGGCATGCCATGATTTTCTACCTATGGTATTTTGTAGATTCATTCAAGAGATCTATGACTATGTTCTAATCTAGAGTTAATGGATTGAGGTTCATGAATGCTTCGACATGTATAAATATGTATTGTAACATTGAAAGAAATATAATGAAAAATCAATCTAGTATTCCCAGTTTTGGGATCGAGAGGAAATTTTTGTGTATATTTGTTTTATGTTCTCACCATTGTATATTTTTTGTTTTAAGAATTCATTTGTAGATAATTTTTTTACAAGGTTAAAACCTACAACATTAACTTGTTGGCTTGATTAAAAAATAATAAAATGTTAAAAGTAATATAGAGCCTAGTGAAGGGGAGATGTTGTAGTATCCATAAATGAGTGCACATATTTAAACGTTGGGTCAATTAATAATAAAAACTTAAAAGTAATAAATATACATATCACATTAAAATATATAACATTATCAATAATTTGATTACTCTTCGCTCTTGGTAAATATAGAGTTCAAACGCAAAGTTTGACCCTGAGAGTGTCGAGAGAATTGAACTTGTGATCACTTAATAGTATAACTACTTAACTATGAGAACTCAACCAATTGAGCTAACTCTTTGAGCTTTTGTGTCATGTAATATCAATAATATTATGTTTACATGCCATCTGTGAAATCCATAATAATTAAAGAAAATACATATTGAGTAAATTTATATTTTTCAGTTTCAATTACTTTATCTCACTCTAAATTTATACTGGGTTGTAGAGCACCTCTCTACACAGTCAAGCGATGAGAGGAACCAAATCTCTTGAGGTGCAAACATTTCCCCAAGTTTTACACTAAAAAATAAGTTTGTATCTTGAGAGACTCGATCCCTCTCAGAGCTTTACATATGAAGTTAAGATGGATCTATGCTAGTTTATTACCATTCTAGATCCAACTTAACTTTGGATCTACCAAGCACCGAGAGGGATCAAATCTCTTTTCACTCTTAAAGAGGCTTGCGTGATAAGAGATTTGATAGCTCTCGACAAATGGATTTAGGCTAGTTTAATTATTAATTGTAATTAATTATAGTTATAATTATTAATTTTATGTGTTTTTATTTTATTTAGGCTAGTTTAATTATTAATTTTAATTAATTATAGTTATAATTATTAATTTATGTTTTTATTTTATGTTAGTTGAACGAGTCAAAATGATTTAGGCTAGTTTAATTATTAATTATAATTAATTATAGTTATCATTATTAATTTTATGTTTTTATTTTATTTTTATTTTATGTTATTTGACCGAGTCAAAATGTTAAACAAGACAATACATTACAACATCTCTACCATACTAGGATGAAGAGCACCTCCTGGCACAATCAATAATTATTAAATGGATAATAGGGATTTTTTTTTTGAAGTTCGGCTTGTGAGACATGTCCAGGGGGATTGAACTTCCGATCACTTGGATACACAAGGGCTTGCCAATTTTTTTTTTCCAATTATGCTAGCACCCATAGACAAATGGATAGTAGCGATTTAACCTCCATAGAATATTCCAAAATATTTTTAGTAGTATACACAAATCAAAGGCTAAGATTTATTTTCAAAGTAGTTATTTTTTTTCTCTTTTAATTGAATTTGTTAATTTAAAAAAATGTTATATGAACAAGTGTCACATGAAATGAGTTATAGTCTTTTAGACATGTGATATTGATAAGCCATGGTATTGGGCCATGATATTGTAACAAAGTCTATTTATAGATTGAGAATTTTCATGATAAAGTGGGGAGAATTTACATAGTTAAGAATCTTATTACATGTTTTTCTTGTATATATATTTTTATTATAATATATAATATAATATATATATATATATAATTTTTATCACTAATAATAATAATGATAATTTTAAATAAAGTTATAATTTAATTTAATTTTTATTTTTATTTTAGGAATGTCTAATGAAGTGTTTTAATACTTATTATAGATTGGTGTCTATCAACATTTACTAATCATTTAATTTATACAGATGCACTAGTTTTTAGGTGGATGGTATGGATTTAACCTCCCATTAAATATTCTAAAATATCTTTGCATCGAGAGCGCTCTCCAGCCCTATGGAAGAGATGTTGTAAGGGAAAATTACATAAAAATAAATAAAATTAATAGCGTGAAAATATTTTGACTCTATTAAGATAGAATAAAAATAATAAAAAATAATGTTAAAATATAAATAAGTTCATGGTATTGACCCATGGTATTCATGTGGAATAGAGTTTATTTAAAGATGAGAATTAAACCAACTTAGATCCATCTTAACTCAGGATCCACCAAGTGGTAAGATGGACCAAATCTCTTGAGATTCAAACCTCTTTTAAAGTGAAGAGATTTGATCCCCCTCAGGGCTTAGTAGATCCAGATTTAGTATGGATCTAAGCAGGTTAATAGTATTCACAAATCAAATGTTGACATCCAAAGTAGATACATTCTTTTTTCCTTTTAATTAAATTGATTAGTTAAAAAAATGTCATATGAATAAGTGTCATATGTCAAGTCCCACTAGCAAAACCGGTTGAGAATGGACCTTGTTAGCAAGGCAACCTAGAATCAAACCTCACAGGGGGTGGTTGTGCCCTATGCTAGGGGGAGGGGACATGCTAAAAAATCCAGTCAACTTAGGGCTGGTGTGGTCGAGGCCAGGTGTGATCCCCGAGTGACAATGACAGATTAGATTCCCCTGGGTCGTGACTCCTCAAGCCACAGGTCAAGCTTGGAGGATCACGAAAAACTTGACAAACAAAACAAAAAAGTGTTATATGAAATGAGTTAACATTTTTTAGGCATGTTATATTGATAAGTCATGGTATTACCCCATGATATTATAACAAAACATATTTACAATTAAGAATCTTTATGGTAAAGTAGGAGTGAATCTTGATGGTTAAGAATCCTATTACATGTTTTTTTAGAGGTATATATGTTCAATTTACATATTGTTTTTTTTAACATTAATAATAATAACAATAATTTAAAATAAAATTATAATTTAGTTAATTTTTATGGTTTTTTAAATTTTAACAACTTGAGATGTATCATGAAGTAAGTGTTTTGATGTTTACTATAGATTGATGCTTATCAATATTGACCATACATTTTATTTATATGATTGCATTAGTTTATACATAATTGAAAGTAATGATGTTACCTATATGGTACACATTTACAAAATATAGGGAAGTTTCATACATATAAAATATAAGTTATCAAATTTAATTTTAAGTTTAATAGATTTTGTTAGATATTATATTTACAAAACTTATTATAATATTAACTTATTATTAATAATAAAAAAAATCTAGTTTTAAGGTTATATTCAAGTTAGACATTAAATTGGTCGATATGATGCCCTTATTTAAGGAAGAAGGGATCCACACAATGATTCGATTATTAAAGTTTATAAAGGTGTACATGCACTACCCCACTCTAGATTCGAACATGTGGCTTGTATAATAGTCTTAATAATAACAAAAATATACTCAAAACATTATTTACAGTGTAATGTAAAAATTAATGACCAATTCTAGAACTAGCTATAGATCTCATCTAAATAAAGGAACTTGAGTTTGTTTTTAGTGTTGTCGTTGGGCTTGAAGTGTGTGTGATGGGTGGACTAGTAGCTATGTTGGGAAGTTGACAAGGAATATATACAAACAATTATATCTTCTAGCACATTAATTATTACTCTCATTCATCTACTTGGCATTTGAAGAAACAATTGAGAATTTCACCTCAATTTCCCATTCCTTCTGAAGTTGGAGATATTTGTGCATTACTTGAAGATATGTTGCAAAGGGATGGGATATCACTATATCGACATGAGTTATCCCATGCTCCTTATCATTTGAATGGCATGGGATGCTAACACAAAGTCCTCATCTACTTTTCTTTCATTGCAACAAGAATATTGATAAAGGATTCCTATTTCCTCTTTAGCCATGCACTTGAACCAATGTGGGTTCATGTTGTTGGGAAGTAAAAAGCCTACACACTTCAATAGTCTCTATTGGACATTTTAAATCACTTCTATAGAGGGTTGTACAAGTGGTGGAGATAACCAAGATTAGGGACGAAGTCACCACTTCAAGATGTTATGATTAATAGAATCACCTATCCACAAAATGTCTCAAAATTTCATGCAATAGTGGCCTTCATTGCTACTAGCATGGGTTGGGACCAAAATGAAAACAAAGGAGAAGATGCAAGGGGTGCCATATTATAGAGAAGGAATGTGGTAGCTTAGTGACACGTGTAGGAAGATAAGAGGATACAGGGGCTTTGGATGCCCTCCTATATGTCATAAGTTGATGCAATAACCAATGATGTGGATGATGGGTTGTGGTGGAGCAGGATGGGGGATTAGCGGGCTATAGTACTCCCAATTTTAAACTTAATACCCTTTAATAAGACTTTGTGGGGTAAATTCATGAGGCGATAAGGTCACGTGCCTTCCATGTCTGTGTACAAACCATTTGATAGTGTCACATCTATGTTGGCTAGATCATTTACAATTTTGTTTTCGTTTGATATATGGTAGAATTGGGTTTGCTAAAATTTCTAGAAGATATTTTTAACTTGAAGAATGAGTATAGAAAAAAAGAAGAGGGATTTTTTTTCCCTCATGGCACTATTAACTAGAGAGGAATTCCTAGTGAAAAAAGTGGGAGTTTTCATATTTTAATAATAGCAAGAATTATACCACATTATTAGTGGCTTCCATAGTGCCCTCGGCATATCTAAATGTTTGATATCTTCAATGAGTGTAAATCACTGCACCATACTCGTTTTCCCATTTTTTGAATCAAATTCTTATTAATGAAATGAAAAACAACTGAGTTAGTATTGATGTCTCAATAGTGTATGTTTCATATCATATTAGTGTCCTGATCACATGAGACATAAGACATATAAATTGTAGGGGAAATCATTTAATGTCATTATATCACATACTTTAGAATATGTAGCACTATATAATTCACCATGGTGAATGCCATGGTTAACATATTCATGAGCTCTATAGAGCAACCGCACCATGTCAAAGTATACCAAATTTAATAATTGCAACGTAAACATCCTTATATATTATCAATTATCCACATGTACCTTAACATTGCAAATGGCTATTATAAAGGAAATTATAAGTATGAAATATTTAGTGGCTTTTTAAAGTGTAATGAAGAGAAACTAAGGAACGTGGAATGTATGATTTTTGCATTGGAAATCGTAATTATTAAATATTATGAATAATGGTGTAATACTACCCAAATTTCCAATGTTATGTGCAACTTAACACTTCAATAAGGTGAAGTTTTTTTGTTTTTTACATTTTAGAAATATATAGTAATTTAAAAATAGCTAACTAGACTTATGAAAATACAATTATAAATTATAGATGGAAGTTAAAGACTTTCATAATTATCTTTATGTAGAGCATAAGCAATTTGTTATATTATTACATAAAAATTACATTTTATTTATGGTTAGGATTTTAATCTCCCAAATCTTTAAAGTAGAAGATTATGTATTGTTATGTAATTAAAAATTACCATTAGTAAATAAGGTTTATGTATTAGTGTGAAGATTACTATTATAAGTTGACTTACTAAAAGGTTATGTTTACTAGAAAGTTTTTTTCTTATAATTTTCTTAAGGGTTATAAGTTGGATATCTATATGTAGAAGTATTGTACAAAATGTCTCATGGAATCAATTGTCATTAGAGCCTTGCTCTATTGGAGGTTTCCCCCTCAAAGAAGAAATTGAATAGTGTTTCTATATTAATAAATATATCTTGTTTTTGCTCATAGCATCATTGTGTTTTCCTATTCTTTTTCTTTTTGCAATTTTTCTATATAATAATTGTGATCTTGCTTTAAATATTCTAATGGATATATTACAAATGGTATTAGAGCTATTTCTTCTACATTTTATTCTATATTTTTTTTAGGCTAGAGGTGAATTCATACATGTATAAAGAACATAGAGATGTGTCATTAAGTGGGTAAACTTGTGGTAGGGGAAGCATACATGCAATAACTACAAGATATTTCACCTAGTTGGAAACCCTTATATATTCTTTTGGTACCCCTTTGTGTAGTACTACATCAAACAACACCTTTACAAGGAATTTCACTTCCACGTGCCCTCGAGTATATCAAAAGCCTTGTATGTATCCTAAAACTATCCTCTGATTAGCCACTCAACTACCCAACTACTATAATGACACCAACAATAGCAGTTGGTAAAAATATTGTTGCATATCTAGGTAATTGAGTAGTATGATTAAGTGTATGGTCTACTCTCCATTGTTGAGCCCTAAGATATTAGGCCTAATATTACTGTTTGGCCCCACAAGTATATCAAAGAGCTATAGCACATGAAATTCCCTTTTCCTTAGAACTCTTCAAAGCCCCACTCCTTATTTCCATTCTAAAAATGGTATTGAAATTTCATGCATTCAATCCTTAGAAACCTTGCTTCTTGAATCCAAGCTCTAAAATTCATACACAATCATTAATATTTAGAATTTGGAAATTCTATTAGTGTAATATTATTCAACTAGAAGTATAATTTCATAGGAGTAAAAAAAAGGTATAAAGTTGTCCCTTTAGAATAGAAAAATTAATGTCTTTTACATTGTTAGTTGATCTCCTTTTTATCTTATCCTTGCATCCATTTACCATGCCTATTACCACATTCACCCATACTTACGTGCTTAACAAGATTAATGAGTAAAATTTTGTTAATATTTATAATTTCCTTTGTTTTAAATGATTTAGGAAGGATTTAGACTAATCTTGCTGATGACAGAGGTTCTTAGTTCAATTCACATTTAGCAGTGATCTTATCGCATGGTTTTGAGCTGATGGAGATGAATTTAGAAAATCTAAGACATGTGTTTTGATGAAAATACCCCCAATATGGTTTTGTGGTCATTAGTTCATGCCCAAGTCACACATGTGGATCTCCAGCTTAGGAAAAAATAGTTCAGCTAGAAATTTGTAATATTTCTAGACAAATAGCCAATGTTTGTCTCAATTTTCGTGCATATGAAGGCTAGTCTCAAAATTTTAGAACATGGGTTTTTTGTAATCTAGTTCTGCCTAGATTACGATTCAGTCCTCTTCTTCAATGTTATAGAAAAATATGTGCCCCCAACCAACAAAGGAGTCTAAATCAACCTATTCTTACCATTTTTATGTTATGTGAAATCAATTGTAATCATATCTTGGGTTACTTCTACAACCAAGATCCACTGAACATGAGAAATCAAATATATGGTAAACTAATTATACATAGATAGTGCTAATTTGAAGGAATTAGTTTTGATTCGCTCCAATTGCCCTCCTCTGTATATATATATACAACCATAGAATAAAGGAGAGGTTTGGAAATGAAGGTGTAAGGAGGATTTCTAGCAGGGAGTGGAATCCATGCTTGGATATTTGTAATCTCCCATTTTCAACTCATAATAATCACTCTAGCTGAAAGTACTCTTCTAGTTTGTAGTTTCTTCATGCAGCGTATGTCCGAAATGGCAGGGCTCCCATTTTTTTGGGATATGCACTGCTGTCCAATATATATATATATATATATTACTAATATATAAATATATGTATGTATGTATGTTTATATGTATGTTGTATTGATATGTGTTCGTGTACTATGTATATGTTATGTATATGTATGGTGTATGTATAATGTGTATGTGTATTTTTATATATATGTTGTATGATAATATGCTATGTGTATGTATGTGTATGTGTATATGTATATGTATGTATCATGTATGATGTATATGTATGTGTATGAATATGCTGAATATGTGTATATGTATATGTATTTATGTATGTATGTATGTTATATTATGTATATATATGATTATACAATATATATTATATATATATGTATTGTAATGTATTGTATATGTAATGTAATAATATATGTATTATAACACTATATATAACATATATATAATATATATAAATGTAATTTTACATAATATATACATATTATATAATATACTTATATATATATATTATAATTACTATATTCATATATTATACTATTAATATATATTACTATATATAATATATATACAATACATACATACATACATACATACATAGATATATATATATATATATTTAATTATCATATTATATATATATATATAATATATATACAATATATATATATATATATATATATTATTGAAAGAACATTAATTACTGGCAACCTTCCCATCTCCTGGGCCTGTTACCACGATCTCTTTCCCTTGCGTTTTCGCAATTTTCTCTAGGGATGACCTTTTGGGTTGACATGTATGGTGGGTCCACACTACACCAGTAGAAGGATAAACGGAATCACGTGTATGCCACCGTGTCTAAATGTCGATTCACCCCACACCATTCGAAATGTGCCTCACCTTTGAGCTACCAAGGACCAACCTCCAAGCTTACGTGTCCCGATGGGTCCAATCCTCCATACTATCAACACCTTTGATTGGTCCACGACTCCCACACTTACATAATAGTTTTGACAGCCCCACACCTGCTATGACGCCCGACTTTGAGTCACCCCAACTCACATGTAAGCACTTCGCAATGCTACCTCCAAGAGACAGGCTCGGGGACAGGAAAATTCCTGTTACCTAGTCTGCCAAATTCTCATCTATGTGGGTCCACCATAAGTCTTCTAACGATGTGATATGGACTTCTTGCATGGGAAAATTGTTCTCCCAACATCCCATGAGCAAGCTCCATCTCACCCCAGCCAATTCCACATCGACGACTCTGCTAGGTCATCCCAGTCCTAGTCATCCTATGCTTTCCCTTGCACAACCTTTTGTGAGCTTCCAGGGATGTAACCTTTGGTACATGTTACCTCGAGCTCCATCTTAGCCATCTATCTCTCTCGCTTAGTCTCAACCAGTCATTATGCTTGATTCTACTCTTATTCATGTTTTGTGGTCATATGAGCTAGCAACTTGGCCTTCGAGCCATCCTTCATGCAACCCAATAAATCATGCCACGATCATGGATAAAGTTATGAGATAAGGTTTCTACCAGTTCTGCATTATGAGCCATTTATGAAAGGTCTCGACCATGGCTCAACTATAGTGGTTCTACAAACGTTCAAACTTATTCCAGATGTAACAACCCCAAGTTAGAGCTCATGAAATAAAGGTTAATAAAGGCAAAATAATACCAAAGTCATGGGACATGTATTCCAAGCTAAATGTTTGGAAAATCACTATTATGGGCATCACCTTCGATTTACTAATGACTAAGGAAATTGGAAAAGGAATTGGAAAAGGAAAATAAGAAATAATTGGCATTTGATTATGAAAATAAAGGAAATGGGAGAAAAGTAAGGTGAAGAGACACATACTTGCATGCTAAGGAAATTAGAAGGAAAATTAAGGAAAATGAAGAAAAAGGAGACATCAATAATAAAAAGGCATCAAAGAAACAATTCAACTTTTGTTGGTTTAGCTTTTGTTAGTTTTAGCTTGGGTCAAGTGAGAAAGAGAGAGAGAGCACCAAGAGGAGAAAGCAAGCAAAGGAAGAAAAAGGAAATCAAGGAAAGAAATGATAAGGTTGGATCAACAACTTTAGCAGGATGATTTTGCAGGTAACAGGTTGCATGCACGATTTCCTAGCTGAGGTGTGAATGCATGGTACATGCATTTGTTTATTTGGTTCATTTGTTGTCATTGACATGAGCTTTGTCAGGTTTGATAGTGGTTTCAGTCTTGCCTTGCCATTTTTTGGATAACCACGGTGTGATGGGATTCATTTCTTATTTAAGCTTTGGATTATTAAAAGGTTTTGGAACCAGGAGAGGTGGTATTTGGAAAATTCCCAAGGGTTGGGGGTGGATGTGGTTTTCTCTAGGAAGCCCTTGATGGGTGGGTGGAGACAGGAAAATTCTTCAAGGTATGGTGAAGAAATTTTGAGGCATCCATGCTTGGTTTGGTTTTGTGATCTTGGGACTAGTTTAGGTGAGATCATTGTAGTTTAAGGGTGGAGGTGGTTTAACCTATGGATTCCCTTGGTTTTTTATGTCTTGATGTATCCCATGAGATCCAACATTCATGCTTGGAATATGCCATAAGGGTGATTGGATGAAAGAAAAACTGGGTTCAACTCAATCTATGGTCAGGTGGTATGTGGAAGCCCCTGACTTGGTTGGATCTTGCATATGTTAATAAGAGTTATTTTCCTACTGTTATTTATGAGCACTTGTACTTGTTATTATGTTGATTTGATGATTGTTCTGTCATGGTTGATATTCTAATTATATGCTGGTTATAAACATGATTTATTATGTGCTCTAGCTATGGCTCTTATTATGCTTTGATAAGTTAATGAATGGTTGATGAAGGCATTGGCTAACAAGTGTTGTTGAAACTACTTGAGAGGGCATTAGACCTTCTCGGTGATTTTCAGCTAATGTACAGAGATTTATACTCAAATATGCATTCATGACATGTAGCTTACATGTTTACCATATGTTTTATGATTTAATGTCTATTGTGTTCTAGTCAATCTAAGTCAAGTTTATGATCCAAGTTTGAATGTTTAACTTTTCCATCATGTTAAATATGATTTTGGAAAGTTACAAGAAGTTATGGGAGGTGGTCTAGAGGCTAGCTTAGAAAAGTGTCTCAAATCTTGGGACTGCAGGCACTGAGTTGAGGAATTTAGATCACAACCACTGGCAGCAAGGCTTATGAGTGTAGTTGGAGCCTCATAACTACATGTAAGCAGTGTTAAGGTTGTGGTTATAGGTCTAGGTTTTTGAAAAGGGTTCCAGCTCAGGGATTGGTCACTTGGGGTGGTTGTTCAGCCTCTGAGCGATCTGTGGTTCCTGAGGAAGGTTAGTAAGTCTCAGTTTTGGGCCCCCTTCCTTAACTGGAACTAGGAGGTCGAGTCATGTCATAGTAGTACTCTGCTTCACATTTACCTAGAGAGCTTGTAAAAGCACATAAATGTGGGGAGGGGTGTGTTACACCAAAATTTAGTCATGGCCAATAAAGTTGTATGAGGCACACATTAGTGCTATACTTCCTGAGCTTACGAAAAGATTACTCTTCCTAGGTTCTCAACAACTAAAATACATAATACAGTCTAGGGACTTGTTCATTCAGCCTCTTAGAAGTCTACGGTCCCTTTGAATCTTAATGATTTGTGGGAAATAGGTTAATATCGTTCCATAAATATATAGGTATCTTTTGTGGAAAAAATAAGCATGAAAAAACTTATAAAAACATCTAGAAGCATACAATGCCACAAAGGCTACAAGGAGATCAAAATTCCACAGATAAACATGGAATCCCCTTTTCAGTTCAAATTCCAGGAATAAACCATACAACTGGTCATCAAATAATCATCACTATAGGCCTTAGCCACACAATGAACATCCAATGCTCATATCCCATACAATGGTGTTACTTAGTGCATACAACACTCACATAGATGGTTATATATGTGTGTGTTTCTTACATAAATAACATTAGTGCAACACAATGGCAACAAGGCACACATTCATCAAAATTTCACCATTCTGATCATAGTGAACCATGAACCATTCATACAATGAATACACAACTAATTTAGCAACTCAACATTAACTCAATAACAAGGAATGGATTTACACATAATTATCTAGAAACAACATTGGAGTTGGAAACTAAGAGTTGGACTTTAACTCTCCACCCAACCATAGACAAGCTACAACCATTATTACTTGTAATTGTCACCCCCGAGGAAAATTCCAAAGCTTGAAGTAGAGGGCTATCAGAGGAAATTTGAATCAATATTATCAGTTGATACAAAGTGTCTCAAGACCACACTACCTTCACCCACCATATCTTCAACGATTTCACATGAGGTAGGGAGATATTTCCTTTATACAAATTCACTTATATTACATCATCCGAACATCTCTAGGGATTTAGTCACAAAGGGTCTCAAATTAGATATGGAGAGAGAGATATATAGTTAATGAGTTGGAGGATTTATCAACCATGTTACCTTTGAAGGAATAAGAGTGCACATCCCAACAACTTAGTAAAATCTTACACCTATGTTTTCAACCCAATTCCCATGGAACTACCATAAGGTGTTATCAACCCACTAGCCACTATGTGCCTCCACCTTTCAAAGGTTATCATCTAGCAAGGTCTTTGGTGGATTTGTAAACTCTATAAGGCAAATCCATTAATATGTGATTATCGGTCAGCAAGCCCCATGTGTTTCTCAACTGGCTATCATCAGAGTCCCTCTTCTCCCTGAATTCTCTTAGTTCTTGAATCTTCTGTTCCCTCTCAACTATGTGCTTGATCATTAGGAGCCTCACGACCTCCTCTTTTCCTTCAATGTCTCCCCTTTGACTATGTGTTCTTACACAATAATTCTAGACTTTGTGTTCTCTATAGATGCCTCATGCCCATACATGTGTGTGAGAGAGAGAGAGATAGTGCATGTATCCATTTTTCTTCTATCGAATGTTCTCATCCCTCCCCCAAAAAAGACTAACTGCCCCTCACTTCCCATGATTATGCACAACGGTCCATGTCTTGACACTGTAGCCCATGTTGGTCTTTAATTTTTGTCATTTTCTTTGCTTGTTGTTTGAGATGAAGGACACTTGGAACTGTCCTTATTTATTTAGTTAGATTTAATGCAGATTCAACACATTTAATTATTTTCAACCAACTAGGATTAATATTTTAAAAACAACCAACTCCTAAGAAATCTCCCTTCTCAAGCAATGGAATTTGTGTCCCTCTCTTGTCCATTTTAAAAATCATTACAATTATTTACAAGAGGGAAATGTTAACCATGGGATGTCACACCAATCCCTTGAACACTTGATTGTTAGAGTGGGTGAAAGATTAGGATTGGTACTATAGAGGAAGCCTTGCTACTGTTGGCCCAATGCAATCATAGATTTATTTTCTCTCTTGCATTTACAATGATGTTTGGTAGAAGCAATATCATTTGTCATCAGATTATATTAGAGTATGCTCTAGTCCTGCATATATTTTTCCTACATCTCACAAGCCTACAATCCCGAGATTGATGATTCAATTTTTGGAAATCATACATATAATTTACCTAACAATCCCACTAGCAACCTTTTTTAATACATATCTCATTAGATTCCTCACTTCATGTTGACTATAGTGTTACCCCTCTTTCATAATCCCCTTTTGTCTAGGCCCACCCACCCTGTTATTGCTTACCTTCCCTTAATCTAGAATGTCACACTAAGATTTTTTGTGTGGTCCACTCATCCCTATTTCACTTATCACTATCTCCACCCTCTCGTCCCCCTCTTACTTATGCACATACTCTAGATGGAAAACCAAAAATAATACCAAATTGCTTCAATGGGAGAGTTATATACAAACTTGCAAGACCTACTCAAAGAAGATCAAGATCAAACCAATCAAAATTTTATTGAAGTTAATTTCAAACTTACTACTTTATTGATCAATCCAAGGGTCCTAAATCCCCACAAAAACCTTTACACCAATACTGAGTTGAATCATCCCATTCCATAAAGCTTCATTTTAACTTCTTTACTCGAGATCTATCCCCGCCTAAAGTAGATCTAAATGAATTTGATAGCTCTTACCACACTAGTTTGGTTACTTAAATGGAAAACTATTTATTATTGTATTGAATCATTGATGACTTAATGAGATCGTGTGTTGGTTTCCTCTAATTAGATCCATAGTGATGGTGATGGTGGCAATGATATAAGAATTCCCATTATGGTTATATTGCTAATACCGAATTTAAGGCCGATATTTATAAAATTTTAGACATGAATACTCATCATCTAGGTCATTTGACCAAGCTTAAATGGATGGGTACAATTGAAGACTAAATCATTGCTTTTAAGCAACTAGATTTCCACATAGAAGGAATGCCAAACACATCCTTCCCTAAATTTTTTATTAGTGGTTTGAAGGATGACATCCATGCTCACATATTAATGGATAATGGACTTAAGATATGATTTGAATCCACTCATAGAGCCAAGGAAGACCGATAGGTGGTCATGAATTAAGTAAAACAAAAAGAATACATATTTTATTTCCCATACCTACCTCACTAATCTGAATCTTCCCTCTCCTCCTCTCAAGATACATGAATTAACATGGGTGGAAATGGTTTAAATTCCAACTTAAAGGCCTTTGCTATAATTGTGATGAAAAATAATTTCTAAGCTAATGTAAGGAGCATAAACTTTTTATGGCCATTTCGAAGGAAACTGTTGAATATTATAGTGATGGCGCCATTCCTGAATCACAATCTTAGCCAAATGATGACAATCCTCCCATTGCTCAACTATATGTGGAACTACTAATCTCTCTTCATGCTCTAATAAATATTTTATCACTCGAAACTCTAAAATTAATTGGCTATATCAAGCAATGTAAGGTCATTATCCTCATTGTTAGTGGAAACATCCATAACTTTACTCACCATAGAGTGGCCCAACAGGCCCATGGCTATATCCATACAATTAACAACTTGCAAATCATGATTTCTATTTGTATTTGCATGAAATGTGGGGGAATTTGTAAAAATATGTGCCTTCAAATTGGTTATTACTCTTTGAAATCACATACGTTTGCTACTGAAATGGGTGGTTATCGCATTATTCTTGTTGTAGAATGGTTTTATACTCTAGGCTTCATCGCCATGGATTTTAAGGACTTATATATGAGCTTCAAGAAATCTAGGCATTGGTACAACTCCTAAGGCATCATCATAGATTTTCCATAGATTGTTAGTTCCCACCATATGGGAAAACTCCTCAAAAAGGTTCATTATGGCATTATTATCGAGTTCCATGTTATTCAATATTTTAAGATTCCTTCCCAAATGATTCCTCCTAATTGAAATTTCTCTTATATAAACACCACATCATTTTGACACCTGCAAAGGCCTGCCACCTTCACATGGTAATTGCATCCCACTCATGCCTAATAGTCTCTCACCCAATGTCCACCCTTATCATAATCCCTTCACTTAGAAAATTAAGAATGAAAAAATTGTTCAAGATTTGTTAGCCATGTGTGTCATCTACTAGGCTAGTATCAACCCTTATTCATCTCTCATTGTTATGGTATTAAAAAACGTTACTTGGCAACGTGCCTTGATTTTTTTGCTCTCAATGAAATCACCATCAAGGATAAATTTGATATTCATGTAATTGATGATAGTTTGGATGAATTTACTAGTGCCCATTTTTTTATCAGACTTGGTCTCCACTATGGGTATCACTAGATTCATATGAAGGAGGTTGATATCCCCAAAATTTCCTTTCATAATCATGAATGCCATTATGAGTTCTTGGTCACGCCCTTTGGCTTATATAATGTGCCATCAACTTTTCAAAGTCTCATGAATCACATATTTCAATCGTTTTTATATAATTTTGAAATTGTCCTATTTTCTGACATCCTCATTTACCATAAAACATGGTAAGCCCATCTTACCCATGTGGAACAAGTCTTACACCTACTTTCTTATCATCAACTCTTTCTCAAAAGGTCCAAATGTTCCTTTTGGGCTTTAGAAGTGAAATACTTTATCCATATTGTTAGCAAGGGGGCTTTACCTTGTTGACCAATATCTTACCATGTTCATTCATAAAGGCGGATTTTAAAATTGTGAAAAATAAGGTTAATATATTGTAGGTATTAGGGGAAGGTGTAGGGTACCACTAGGTTTACAGGTATTGAGGGGCATAAAAAAACATATATCTAGTAAAAATAAGGGGGTTTTTTGTTGAAAAATGTAACTAGGTTTGGTCTTCATAAAATGTATTTGTCAAAAGAATTTTATTATTGTTACAATGGCTTATTAAAGAATGGGTTTCATGCTTGGGTCTTCATTTTATTAGTCAAAGCCCCCATTGTGGACTCCTAGGATTAATAAAGAATCATTAGAGTCATTGCATATTTTATAAGACCCTTCTTAGGCTTTCAAACGATATAAAAATAATTATTTTTGAGTCAAAAATGAATTATGTAACCTCCACACCAAGTCGGCCTCAAAGAAGGTAATTTGACCTCATTGGAAGCCTATATATACAAGGTAGTTCGACTTCATTTGAGTATCTCATCTCTCTCACACATAGTTCAATATCTGGAAGCTAGGAAAAAGTGTGAAGTTGAAGGAAGAGTCTAAAAGGAGTTTGAGTTTGGTCAAGGAGGAAGGGAAGAAGAAAATTGAAGTTTTGGTGTGTCTCTGTCTCTCCTATGGGCTAGTTTAGGAGACCGAAGCTTCCTTGTCAAAGTCGAAGTTGATTTTGATGTCAGAAGATGCCAAGTCGAATTTGTTGTTGATGCCGGAAGCTGCCAAGTCAAAGTTGTTGTTGATGCCAGAAATTTTCAAGTCGAAGTTGCTGCTAATACTAAAAGCTGCCAAATTAAAGTTGCTAGGGTTGAAGTGCTGCTACTAGGTCAAAGATTGGATCTAAGAAGAAGAGGCTAGTTGAGTGTGGAGGAGGTCTTTGTATAGGTTGAAGAGTCTCAAGGAAAACTATTGAAGGAAGAGATTTTCACTGGGTTTTCCCCTAGATAGGGGTTTTGCCATGGAAGAGTTCCTACATCTTGTGTCTTGTGTTTTTGTGATCTTCATGCACACATAATTTGGTAATTGCTTGATGAAAGATAATATAACAAGTAAAAGAAACCAACATAATTCACAAGTAATTATCAAGAAAGAGAAATCTAACCCTAATGTTACTAGCATCGATTTCTCAACAGTTTTATTTGAAAGATGTATTGGAAGGTGGGGGTTAAAAAATAGGATTTTGAGAGATATTTAGCAATACCTAAGAAATTAGAAGTATTCTTTAATATTCCACAAATGCATGCGCTATGTTGCAAGTTCACTAAGTGAAGACCCTGTGATAGTTAGTAAGGATAGTGTCTGAGTGGATCCTTGAAAGTCGAAGCTATGAATGATTAGCTCCATCATATGAATCTTAGAAGTTTAAGAGTCTTCCTTGGTTTAACTAGATATTATCACAAGTTCATCCATAACTATGTCAAAATTGTAGCTTTGCTCACTACTCTATTGAAGAAAAATTATTTTGATTATAATGTGATTGCTAATCAAGTCTTCCAAGCATTGAAATATGTTATGTGCACTACCCTAGTACTAGCTCTACCCCACTTTATTAAGACTTCTAGTTTGAGGTGTGACAGCTCAAGGAAATACATTGGGGCAGTGCTCATCCAAGAAGGCAAAAGCCTTCACCAGTAAACATCTGTCTAAGTGACACTTGGGAAATTCAACATATGGAAATAAATGTTGGCCATTTTGCATGACATGAACAAATGGCATCCTTCCTTGTTTATGCAATGTTTCCAAATCAAAATTGATTATCCTAGCCTCAAATATTTTTTAAAGAAAATAATTTCATCCCCCAAGCAACAAAAATGGGTGACCAAAATGCTTGGATATGATTATAAAATAATTTATTAGAAGGGAAAAGAGAATGTGGTAGTTGATGCTCTTTGGATGAAACAAGAAGAGGAAGGGTATTTCTTTACACTCCTAAATTACAACAAATTTGTTGAATGCAATTCACCATGAATGTTTAAAAAATTCTAGACTTCCAATTTGATCCAACAACTACAATACAATTCTTATACATCTCTTAGATACACTTGGAAAAATGAGGAGCTTCACTATAAATATCTCTTGTATTTTCTCAAAAATTCCAACTTTAAATTCACCATTCTCTTTAAACTTCATGCTTCTACAACCATTAGACATTCTTTTATTCATAAAACATATGAATAAATAAGTGTTCATTTTTTTGGGAAGGCATGAAGAAGAATAACTACACTTTTGTGGCTAAATGTAATCTTTGCCAATGTAATAAGGGGAAAACTATGAAAATTCTTGGAGCACTATTATATCTTCCTATTCCACCTACTATCTGGAAAGATATATCTATGAACTTCATAGTCAAATTACCCAAATCTGGCAATAAATCCTTTATCATGGTTGTTGTTGATAAACTTTCCATATATGTTCATTTTTGTCCCCTCCAACACCCCTTTAAAGTTTTCACCATGGCATAAGTTTTCATGATAATATCTTTAAACTACTTGGCATGTCACAATCTATTGTTTAGATAGTGATATGAATTTCACTAGTAATTTATAGAAATAGTTGTTTTGACTCTAGGGCACCCACTACATCTTAGTACTTCCTATCATCCCAAGATTGATAATCAAATAGAAGTTGTCAACAAATGCTTGAAATCCTATTTGAGGTTATTTACATCCTATGACTGACTTAATGGGTTGAATGGATGTGCCTTTCTCGTCAAGACTTTATGAGCCAAAGGAGAATCTTGACATTGTCAAATTACAATTAGGTGTGTGTTATGAATAATTCCACATCTAGAACAATTGTGAGAAATAGATGGTTTATAAGTTAAAAAAAAAATACCAAATTACAACTAGGTGTGTGTTATGAATAAGTCCACATCTAGAACAATTGTGAGAAATTGATGGTCCATAACTTAAAATACATTATGTAATGTCCCTTTTTTCAAACATTAGGAAAGGAGAGTATCTCATTAGCATCAGTTACAAATTAAAATTAATTATGGGTTATGGGATAATTAATTAATTAAAAGTGGCTAAATAAAAAGAAATATTATAAGTCACTTTAATAAAAGAAGGATAAAACTCATGGTGTTTGGATGACCCATGGTATCTACCCATGGTATTCTGATAGTCCATGACTATCAAAGGAGATGAGAGCCCACTCCTTAGACATGCATTTGAGATTATTGCTTTTTGTTGTTATTAAGTTGAGCTCTTGGAGCTTGTTTGGGTGAAAGCCCACATTATGCAGAGGGTTAGTTTCTGTGGAAAGTGATCCACCCTAGCATATCCAATTAGGAGGGGTTTTGGTATTGAGATATATACCCTAGCCACTCGAAAGAGGAGGGATCAACTTAGAGTAACATGGAGATTTCGAGGAGAGGTTAACCAGATCTCTCACAGGGGCATAATGTTGGATGAGCTATTGTTAGTCATTTAGATATCTTGCTATAGTTTTAATAGGTTCTCATAACATATTTGGCATGTATTTCTAAATCCATATTTAATATAATAAGGTTGCATTTCCGACAAGTATTATCACTATTTTTCTTGATATTGCAAAGTGCTATGGTGTTATTTAATTTTTCAGCAAAATTATTTGTGTAATTTTTATGAAGAATTATGAAGAGAAGATTTACTATAAATTTTCAAAAAATAATTAAAATGGGATATTACAGGGGTATTAGAGCTAGTTTTCCTTATAGCTTAAGGGTTTAAAGGGTAATTTCATTAGTGCTTGGATTTGTATGTGTTCATGGCAGCTAAAATTATTTTGTTGGGCCAAAATTATTTTGTTGGGTCGAAATTATTTCGTTGGGCCAAATTTATCTTTTTGTGTCAAATTTCTTTCAAGCCAAATTTATCTTGGACCGAATTTATCTTGTTGGACCAAAATTATTTTGTTGGGTCAAATTTATCTTGTTTTGCTGAATTTCTCTTTCTAGGATGAAATTATTCTGTTGGGTGGAATTTATCCTGTTGTACCAAATTTCTCTTTCCAGGCCAAAATTATTTTGTTCGGCCGGATTTCCCTTGTTGTGCTAAATTTCTCTTGCTAGACCAAATTTTTGTTGTTGGGCCAAATTATTTTGTTGGGATGAATTTAGTTGTGGAGAGGCTGAATTATTGCAACAACTAAATTCATTGGTGGAGAGGTTGAGTTGTTGTAGTGACATAATCTATTCGCGGAGAGGTTTTGTTATTGCAGTAGCTGATTAAATTTGCCAATTCAAAAAAATGATTCTTCCTCCGTATTATTAATAAAATTGGTTGGGTTTTTTGCTGTGGCCATTTTTCAATGAAATTTTTGTGATTTACTAGTTGTCCAATTTTTGTTGGAATTTATTAAAAATTTCAATAAAATTACTTCTGGATATTTTATAAAGATATTTGATAAAAAAAATTGTAATTAAATTAAAAGGAATGCTCATATTCCCCCTTATGACGATGACATTCTAATAAGGGTGTTACAACTAATTGCAGAGAGCTTCCAAGGATTGCATGATATCAAGGAACTTGCCTTTGGTATGAAACTCAAAATTTTGGATAAGGTGGCCAAAACCAAAATGTGTACCAATATGTTCAATCTAGATTGTAATGATTTTATTTTTCAAATATTCCACTATTTCTTCACTAACATTTTTTTTTTCAAAAAAAAAACAAACAAACAGGCTTATATTAGATCAAAGGTGTTTACATATATCAGGAGCTATATTTTTCCTACAAAAAATAACTAAAATATATCCTAATAATAGATAATTATTTTCACATCATGCTACATATTACAATATCAAAAGACCATATAATCTCTCCCATGTACATTGTATATCCATCAAAATATCGCCATTGACCCTACTACTGATTATTTCTAGGCCAATAACAATCAATGCACACAAAAAGGGAATGAAACTCCACTAAGGACAAAAAACACCATTCACTATCCTTCCACAAGTCCATTGATCAGAATATATAGATATTAATATCCGAAAATAGAATATATATATCTATATATATATATATATATATCTATCTATACTATATATATATATATAATATATCTATCTATATATATATATATATATATAAATATATATATATAATATATATATATATATATATAATATACAAACCTATATATTATAATATATATATATATATATATAATATCCAAACCTATATATATATATATATATATATATATATAAATATCCAAACCTATATTATATATATATATTATAATATATATAATATATATATATATATATATAATATATAATATCCAAACCACACATTCCTAAATAAAAGGACAAAGGCATAATATTCCACAGATTACTATAAAAATAGAAATGAAAACAACTAGCCTCCACTATCCCCAATACATCCAACCACCTGTGCACCCACTACACCATCCACACAAACATCAATAACAAAATCCATATCATTAAACTTGTTAATTTGTTTTATGTGAAATAGATTATGGGAAGCTAGGTATTGTAGAGATTATCAACCACGCTAATGTGTATTATGAAAAGTGGATTTTCCCGGAACCCTGGTATTTGTAGTTTTCAAAGGTGGTGTAAAAAATATCTCCAAATATATAATTGCACCCCACCTTGGACAAAGAGTTTGTAATACCATTAAACTCCTTGTGGATATGAGAGAAAGACACCATCTGGATTTGTTCAGTCAATTGTCTTATTCTCTATAACCAATTGATCAACAATGGAGCGTTGAGAGATGTCTGCTTTGTGACCCACTCAAATACCACCTTCAAATCACCAAATACATCCAGTAGATCAATTGAAAGCCACTCTCCACAGAATAAATTCAGCCATAGAGTTATAACCTCAGCACGAGTATTAACGCCCCCATTCCAACAAAAATGGTAATGATGTCTTGGATTAATAACGATATATGCACCACACCAACAAATATTTTTATTTGTGACACCATTAAAAAAAAAAAAAACCTAGAAGGAATTTACTTGTAGTATTTAATGGAAGTAATGTCCTCACTGACTCCTTGCTAATCATAGGTCTATATTCATTGAAGTAAGCAACAATCCTAATACAAGTACCATTTATACTTGGAGGAGTATTTCAAATATAGATGTGTTATGACATCTCCAAATGCCCCATATGATATATAATGGAAGTGTACGATATACCTTATAACCAAACATCCAGTACTGCAAACAAGCTTCTAGGGATGTTGAGTTCCAATTTGCATTAATGTTTAAAATATGCATTACAATGAACCAAATTGAAATCGCAAAAGTACTACTGTTTCTTTAATAACATTAGAGAATATCATCATAGCGTTGTAAAAACTAGCATTTTTTTTTTTTTTAAATTTATTTATTTATTTTTTATTCTAGTTGATGATGATGCCATTTGCAAGCAACTTTAATCTAAGGTGCTGCCTATTTGGAGGAAAGAGTAGGTTGTTTCACCTATTTCTCATGAACTCTTAGGAAGATTGGTTGAGATCAACCTTAAACAATTCAAAAGGAAGCTAACTGAAAGAGAGCTAAATTCAATGGGGTTGCAAGTCACACATTATGCCAATAAGGGGAAGAACCAAAAGCGAAGGAAGCAAAATTTCCCGTCACAACAAGATAGGAGGACAACTGGTCATTGGTGAGGAATTAGTAAAGGAAAAGATTTCTTGTAATCAAAGGTTACTAAGGACAAAATAGTAAGTGAAACCATGGAGTGTGGAGTCAATGTCATACCCTAAGAAGAAAACATATTAGCTGATGAGGAACTAATAGAAGAAGAAAGAGTTGGTGAAGCATAGTTCTCATCATCTACAAATACCATAACACTAAAGGATGATGGAAGCAATGACACCCAAGATCGGATGGGTGAGTTGAACAGGTACAAAAAACCCTTGAAGTTGTAGGAGCTTGCAAGAGAACTCTTAGAAATAAAGGAAAAATCAAGAGGCTAAAGGGCACAATATTGAAGAAGAATGGTGAGCTTGAAGAATGGAGGATCAGGAATGCAAGGTCAACTATCAAGTTTTTTAGTATTGAGAAGAAATTAAAACACCTGAGAGGGAAACAACAAAAACACTCTCTTAAGTTGCTCTTAACGAGAGAAAGAGGTGAGACGTACAACAACCCTCTTCATAGATACAAAAGCAAGGCTGCAACACATCGAGTTCAGAATTGTAGGGGAGTAGAAATGCAAGTAATGAGAAACCTTGCACATTATTTCTCAACCCACATAAGGAGAAGGTGATGGATGGATGGTACAAGGAAGCAAGAATCCAATCTTGCATGTTGTTAGAGCAGGATGGAAAGTATATTAGGATGCAAACTCAAAATTTAGAACTATGGTGTAGTGGCATCTCAATTATAATCAGAGAAGTGTAATGTCAAAATGGTGGTATGTTTTAGGTATTGTCAATGACTGGTGAGAGAGGCACTCTCTAGGAAGTCATGGACTCTAGAGATGTTATGGTAACAATTAACATCTACTATGAGATGTGACCCCAATAATTAGGCTGGAGGGAGATTATGAGTTGGTACCCTATCAAATGGGAAACTTAAGGGATATTACTTCTAGCCATTGGTACAACACAGTTGGAGTGTTCAAATATTGAGGATGTTGAATTCCCTTTTTGGTAGTGAGATCTAAGAATCGGTCCTGGTATATAGATTATGGATTCCATCTCAATGATGCAACATGGATTCTTCAAATTCTTTTGGATCTTGGTATCGAGATTAGAATTGCTTGGGGTCAAACAATTTTAGGAAAGGAGGATTGTAATGTCCCTTTTTCCAGACATTGGGAAAGGAGAGTATATCATTAGCATGGGTTACAAATTAAAATTAATTATGGGCTATGGGATGATTAATTAATTAGAAGCGACTAAAGAAAAAGAAATACTATAAGTCAATTTAATAAAAGAAAAAAAAGACCCATGGTGTTCGAATGACCCATGGTATTTACAAATGGTATTCTAATAGTCCATGACTATTAAAGGGACGAGAGATCACTCCTTAGGCATGCATTTAGGATTATTTTTTTTAGTTGTTGTTGAGTTGGGTCTTGGAGATTGTCTAGGTGAGAGCCCACATTATGTAGAGGGTTAGTTTTGGTGGAAAGTGATCTTCTCTAGCTTATCCAATCAGGAGGGGTTCGGTATTGAGAGATATACCCTAGTCACTTAGACGAGGAGAGATTGAATCAATTCCGCTCATTGGGCTTTATCGTGGAGATTGCGAGGAGAGATCAATCAAATCTCTCATGGGGGCATAACATTAGAGGAGCCATTGTCAACCATTCATATGTCTTGCTAGGGTTCTAATAGGTTCTCAGAACCATATTTGACATGTAGTTCCAGATCCATATTTGATATAATAAGGTTGAATTTCTTATAAGTATTATCTAATATTTTTTTGATAAGTTTTTGCAAAGTGTTATGGTGTTATTTAAATTTTCGACAAAATTTTCTGTGTAAATTTTCTAAATAATTCTAAAGAGAAGATTTATTGGAAATTGTTAAAAAATAATTAAAAGGGGATATTACACATTACTTGTACCAAAATGTTTTCTAATTAGGAAGTTGGCTTTGGATGCAAGTCCCTTAATTGATGTGAAAACATCTTCCCTCACTTTGATACTCATTGTTAGTGATTCATGCCTTATGGGACATTAATGGCATGTGGTTATTATCTACAAGATGTTACATGTTAACTTATAATGACATATTCTTATGTTGGGATTTTGTTCCACAATAATTCTCCTCATCTCAATTGTGTGACTAGTCCACAACAATTGTAAGAAAGAGACAATTTATAAGCATTACTTCACTAAAAATAGGAGGAAATAGTTTATAGTCATTACATGCACCAAAAACTTTCCAATCTAGAAGTTAGTTTTGGGGTTTAAATCAGGGTTGATGTGATAACATCATCCCTCACTTCAATACTAACATTGCCAATGGTTTTAATGCTATGCAAGTTGGTTTTAGGGTGCATGTCCTTCAGTTGAGTGTGGTTGCTATCTATGCGATGGTAGAGGAATGATATTAAGATTTCATTCCACATTAATATTCTTCTTTCCAATTATATATGACAATTTTGTAAATAATGCTACCTATATAACAATTGCGAGATAAAGATAGTTTATTAGACATTGCCATACCAAAATTTTTCTTAATTCAAATATTAACTTCAATTTATTAGTCCCACCTTAGAAATATTATAATAACATCATCCCTTTATAATATATTCTTTTATGTATTAACACTACTTCAAATTTTGGTGTAATGGGAAATATATTATGTTACTTATATTATTTTATGTATTAACATTACTTAAAATGTTGAGGTAATGAAAAGTAAATCATGTTACTTGGAATCGTTATTTATTAGATATCTTTATAATAAGATATCTCCATAAGATTTTATTCCACATTAATATTCATAGCCTTAGTTATAAATATTGTCATATTTGTTGTAAATAATTTCATATACTGAGGACAAAACATTACCTAAACTAAAAACTTACCAATATGAAAAGTGATTTTAAATTGCAAGTTGTTATTGTAAAGTAACCAATAGTATCCTTGCTCTCACCAGACTATTTCAATAGCATATTTACATGTGATGGTCCTCTTTAATAATTATAAAGTTATTAATGGGATGTTTGGTCCTGTCCTACCGAACAATAAGAAGATTAATGTGTGATGTGATGTGATGGTATAATTGACTAATTATCAAATTATCAATATCATGTTTGCATGTGATATGTTATATTTAACACATCAGATTGGTGTGACAGGAGTGATAACATGTGATGACTAATGTATGTTCACATTGTAATTAGACTTTAATATGCACCATGCATCGGTTATACAACTCGAGAAAAGCCCTACACCAGTTCTTCACAGATGCGAATATTAATCCATTAGCATATTCTCCGAAAAATAAGCGAAATGTGGCAAATGTCTGTGTCAGACAATCGAGATAGCTCATCGTATATATCGGCCAAGGGGGTGTTCAGACCATATCGGATCACTTGATCGCTCTACTTTGTGGTCACTCATTTCATGCCATGGCTGCTCCTCAGCATTCTCGTTCTCTGTTGGCGGAAGCTTTCTTAGTCTTTATTCTTATTCTTTCCACTACAGCTGCCTGTGTGTTTTCAACAGCCACAGCCAAATCAGTGCCCCTGCCCCCTCTCCGGTTTAAGAAAACTAATGGGCAGTTCAAAATTTTGCAGGTATACCTCCTGCTATGCCATGTTGTTGTTGCAATCATTCTGAAATGTTTACACATTCCTTTCTATTGTTTAATAGGTGTTCAAACAGAAACGCTGTAACATTTCGTATCTCGCTCTTTCTTTCTTTTATGTATGAATTGCAGTCTGAATTTGGGATATGAATTCGATTGGGTTTTTTTGCAGGTGGCAGACATGCATTATGCAGACGGTCAAAGCACGAAATGTTTGGACGTGTTTCCCAGTCAAGTTTCCACATGTTCAGACCTCAATACTACTGCTTTTATCAAGAGGATGATTAAAGCAGAGCAGCCAGATCTTATTGTTTTCACAGGTATTGATTTTAAATTTTGAATTTATAGCATAGCTCCACAAGCCCTTGTACTGGAAGAGTTTGCACTCTATTTAGAGTCCAGCTGATAGGATTTTACCGTTCACCTCCTTTTTGGTGGAGGGATTGATTGGGAAAGTTCATTAGGTCACACAACCACGGAGACACATTTAAATCCCAAGCATTGCAGCTTAAAATCAAAATCATGTTACAGGAAATTGTTTGCTTGAATGCATACAAGATTTAAACCCTGTTTTAGAATCAAAATCATATCATTTGTTTGCATATAAGATTCAAACCCTGAGCTTTGCCAGTGCAAAATCAAAATCATAACATAGTAATTCCTGCTTACAGAGAAATATGTGTTATGGCAAAATTTTGTGCAACTTTCAAAGGATGGTACTGACAGTAAATCTTAAATTCTTCTGTCTATAAGATTGGCGTTGTCTACGAGGCAACAGTTTTGCCCTGACTGTAATGTAAATCTCTGGAATCTTGTGATGAAATTTTCAAATTTTCAAAAAATTTGATTGCTGGAGTTTTGGAATCACTTTTTTTAAAGGTGAAAATGGATTTAGTACCATTAAAACCTTAAAACATCCAAAATCTTAAAGCTATCACAGATTTTCAAAAATTTCAGTAAATTTTTATCAAAATGCCTAGATTTCCATTATTTTCCAATTAAAATTGTGGTCTTTTTAAACTACCCTGTATAAGATTGATTAATACCCAGTATAAGATTGAGTAATAAAAAGGCTCAAAACCATCCCATATATTCATTAAAAACTTATTTGTACTTAAAATTATTGTAACAATATATTCATTAAAAACTCGTAAAAATTTAATTGGAGTGGGGAGGACAACTCCTCTTCTCAACCTCTCAGATTAAAGTCTACTAACAGTAAATTGTTTGGATGAATGAATAATACAATTAACTGTACTTTGGATGAATGAATAAGACAATTAATTGCACAATTTATGCAGAGGCATGATTTTCATTTCTTTTTCCCCAGTGAATTAAACTAATTATGTATTTTCATGTAACCGATGGTGGCTACTGCCGTGTACAATCGTAAACAGGAGATAATATATTTGGAACGGATACTAAAGATCCTGCAACTTCTCTGAAAGCAGCATTTGAACCGGCGGTATCTGCTAAACTTCCATGGGCAGCCGTTTTGGGGAACCACGACCAAGAATCAATTTTCACACGAAAACAAGTTATGGAACACATTGTTCCCATGGAGTATACTCTATCCAAAGTCAATCCTCACTTCCATGGAAAAAAGATCGATGGTTTTGGAAATTACAATCTGGAAGTAAAGGGGATGAAAGGCTCCAAGCTCGAGGGTAAAAGCGTTCTGAATCTGTATTTTCTAGACAGTGGAGATTACTCAACGGATCCTAACATTACTGGCTATGGTTGGATAAAACCTTCTCAACAAGCTTGGTTCAAAGAGACCTCTGCCAAATTGCAGGTAATTCAATTTATTTCAGGTACTTATTTTAAGTTTGACATATGGTCTAGCAATTTAGGTTAGGATTTGGATGTAAAACTGGTCACCAAAGTTGTTTTGAAGAGCAGTGACATACACAAGTGCGTTTAAATGATAAAAGACCACTGACTAGGTGTCAAAACCAGGCTATCAGCACTTTGATAACTTTTAATTTAGGCCTCTGTTTTTCCTAAGATGTGTATATGCTCACAGAATTATTTAGGGTGTGATTTTTAAGCAGCATCTGTGGCATTCTCTAACATAGACGCAAGTTAAAGATGTTTATGGGTTTCAAATTTGCCAATAACCTTTGTAGACTCCATGTGCCATACGATAAGAGAAATTAGACTCAAACTGTGCATTGCTCCCCTCATACATACATATTATGGCTCAAACTGGAGGGACTCAGAGAGAGTCCCAGCATCCATTAATTTGCCCTAACCATATAGGATGCAAAATTCACTCCAATCTTTACGATTCTGATTTGCATGCCAAATGTTGAATTTGAAATTGGAAGCTGTCCAATCTTAGGCTTTCGCTAACTCTGACAAATGGGGGAAGAAATTCCAATAGTGCCAGAAATTTTATGACAGGTGCCAATACTCACATGTTTCATTTCATCAAATTACATGATATTACATAGTGAACTATACAGCTTTTCAGGCCATATTAATTGCTTGTAAATTTTCTTAATATCAATATCTTTTCCCTCTTCTGAGAGGAGAAAGCACCCACGATATTTGTATCATGAGCCTGAATTTAAGTTCCCAGAACCCACTAATAAAAAGATCAGATAACTTATTTCCTCAATGACCAAAATTTTTCTTAATTTATTTTTTATATGAAATCAAGGATTCTGTTCTTGACAATTTCTGATGCTGCACTGAGAGCATCAGTTGGGTGTCTCAAATGATGCATTAGGAACAGAACATTTTTCATATCATTATCAGAAAATATATTTTTTTCCTGATGAACCATAAGCAAAACGAATAGGAACACCCTAGAAGAAACTTTTCCTGAAATTGTAACTTAAGAACAAAGTGGTTCAGTTTTGGTCTTGTAAAGCGAAATTGTTTCTCATGAATGTATGTTACTGCAAAACTTGACTGTTAAATATGAAGCGCATTCTTAGACATTCATGATTCGCATCACTTTTATATATTGGTAAAATCAAACTGCAAAACTTGACTGTTAAATATGAAGTGCATTCTTAAGCATTCATGATTCGCATCACTTCTAAATATTGGTAAAAACAAACAAAATTAGAGTTTAAAATTAAAACATATATAAAATTGCACAAATTTTTGCCTGTATGCAAAATTGCAAGTAGTCAAAACATTTCCACATGACTAATAGGTATGGACGTGAAATCCTAAACAGTAACTGCTGATCCAACAATCCCTAGTGAATTACAATTATTCTGCGTAGTTGTTGGAAACTATTAGACTTCTCGGCAGTAATGGAAAATATATTCTACAGAATGCAATTTGCATTTATTCAACAAGAGTGTTTGATGTGCACTTTATTTTCCTACAAATTGAGAATAATTGAGTATTATTGTTGTGCATGGGCTCAGAAAAAATACAAAAGCAACCCATCAGCACAATCAGAATCTGCTCCAAGCTTAGTGTATTTCCACATTCCTCTTCCAGAAGTAAAGATTTTTCGCAATTCCAGCATCATCGGCATCAAACAAGAGGCCATCAGTTCTCCTTCATACAATTCTGGGTTTATGGAAACAATGGTAAAAGCAGGAGATGTGAAGGCTGCATTCACAGGGCATGATCATTTAAATGATTTCTGTGGCAGGCTGAGGGGAATTGAGTTGTGTTATGCTGGGGGATTTGGGTATCATGCCTATGGCAGAGCAGGATGGTCAAGGAGAAGCAGAATAATTGTCGCATCTCTGGAGAAAGACGCACGAGGAGGCTGGAAAGGTGTAGACTCTATAACTACTTGGAAGCGTTTGGATGATGAAGATCTCTCCAAAATTGATACTCAAACGTTATGGACCAAAACTAGACTGAGAAGCTTCTGAGATGCCTCAAAAATGAGCTGCTTGGTATTCATGGGTCAGACTCAATATCTGTTGCTAGTTAAAATGCCTAAAATTAGGTACTTCGTATTCATGGGACCAAACTCAATATCTGTATCTAGTTAAGATGCCTCTTAACTTTAATATGTTCTGAGACAGGCTGGCTACCAGTAGAATTTCTGTTGTGGATCCTTTCTTCTATGTTGATATCTTTGGACGTAGTATTATTAATTTTTAAATGTGATAATACTAAGCTGAAAGTTATTCAGAGCTTATTTCAAAGGATGATCCATTGCAAATGTTTATTTCTAGCACAGACTCTTGGAAGCGTTTGTTGCTCATTTAAATCAGTTTGATTTTTATAAAATGTTTCAAATTAGCTCCTTAATATTTCCTCCTGAATATTCGGCTGGAGACTTTCTATTAATATGAAGTAAAACAGTTATACAATAGAAACATTAGTGTTGCCTATTATTTATCCAGGGACCAGGCGTCCATCATTCAGTGACCTTTTATATGATAATATAAAGAACTATAATATAAGTAACACAAAAAAACAGAAAGACAATGAGTTAAAACCCATCTCCCAAAGTAGCATGTTTTAAAATGAAATTATATACACCAGATGGGCTAGGGAAGCCGGCCAGTGTAAACCTTCATGCATTAGACTACAAGAGACAAAGAACCATGGTATCTCACTAGTGGCAGCTGTCTATATCCAGTAGTGATGCATTCTTTGTGTTGCTGTCATTGTGAGTATCCCAGCCAAGTCCAATAGACTGTGCTGCTGCCTCTGGGATTGGCGATCTGAGGAAATCTGGTCATTATGGCAAGTTCACAGCCTGTGCCTAAGCCTTAAGGTAAAGTGATACAGATTACAATTCTGAAGTCTTTTCTAAAGTTGCCAAGTGATTCTTGTTAACTTAAAGGATCACAAATTGTTCTCTAATAGCACGTGCTAGGTAGATGGTGTGTAAACTAACAAGATCATCGTGGAGGTCATTTCTGGAGCAAATTCACCGGACATTGAATCCTCCAACTTAAACATCCTTAAATGTTTTTCCATTTGTGGGCGTACAAAATTTTCTTATTGAGTCCTAAATTGTGATCATCATTAGTGAGAGACTCTGATACCTAAAACCTCCTTCATATCCCTGCTTCGATCTTAGAAAGTAATTCATTGAAAAACATTAGGAGCTATTGTTTAGTCCACCTGTTGGCTGACTTCAACCATTGCTGGATATTTGGGGGATATTGCCCTTGCACGTTGAGCCTAGCCCAAAGATTTAGAGGTATCAGTTAGGAAAGCCCAATAATGTGTTGGTTTCTTAATTAACAAGGTCTCTTAATTAACAAAGACAACATTTCATACAAGTCAAAGTAGTCACTGGCAGAACTAAAAATATTGAAGAATGATTTGGTCAAGGGTGAACTAGTGCTGACGTGGAAATTTCTCAGAGGCAGGAACCCGTTATTATTTTTGAATTGTACAGAGTGTAAGAGACATAGAATAGCAAGAGAGAAACATATTTAAGAAAGGATTGTCATGAATATTTTGTTCTTCATAACAACAGCTAACATATAGAATGTTCTTAATGAGTGGTTGCCAATCAACAAACAATTGAAATCTTCTTCAGCGACCTATCACATGGACTAAATTATAACTTATATATTATATGTGTTAAATGTTGATACTAGGCTATTTCTTCAGCACAACCACTTAGCCGATACCGATAAGAAACTATTCTTAGCATTCTTTTCCTTCAAGGAATCATATCTAGAACCTTGAGCAGTTGTTTTTTTCTGAACCTTCACTTGATCCAATACTTTGTTATGGGAAATTTGTCGTCATAATGAATTGGATTCATTTAATAGTGTTCCCCCATTTAATAGGCAAGGCTACTATATGTCCATCATTGACAACTTCAAATTTAACAAATTTTTAACCATGGTTGAGATTTATAAGGATTGAGAAGGGAATTGATGGAACCAAATCTAACCCAATTTTTGAAATAGCCTCTTCAAAAGTGGACTAGAGAGAGATAGGCCTAGTGCAGTAAAGAGAGTGCAAAAACCAAGCACAACTGTGCTAAAAGCAGAAATGCACAAGGACACCCAAAAGAAATGCTAATAGCAAGAGAAAACACCAAAATAAAAATGCCAATAAGCTTAAAATACTTCATATATTAGATTTATACCAAAATATAAATGTCATTAAGCTTTAAAAACTTCATATATTAGATTAAGAAGATAAAAAAATGAAATGATACAAATAAAGAGTTTGAATTGTGTTTTGATATACAACTCAACTAAGTCGTCCTCTAAAGGTGTTATGGTCTACATAACAAGAACATACTTCCCAAGATGGTTATTGCTTTACATGTCATATTTAACTAAGTTGGCTTTAACCCTACTATAATAAATGAAATGAAATATGGCCTAATTACAGATACATAGTTATATGTATGAATTGGCTGCCGTTGCATGTCACAGATTTACATCAATGAGTCCAACAACTACGGCCTATGTTGCTACTGCATAAATTCCTATGTATGCATTATCTTCTATGTTAGGGGAGTTTTGAATATATTACCATCATAAAGGCAGAGGATTTATTACTGGTTGATACTTGCCATCAGACCATGCTTTCATGCATATATAATATCTCTCGTTGATGATAATGCCAGCCATATGCTTAATGATATTCCTGGTTTTGTACAACTACTTGATTATTTTCATGAGGTGCACGGGCAACTCTAAAAAATTCTTCTATAATTACTAGATATTTGTCAAGCACACCACTAAACATCGTTTAGCTAAGTTCATGCTTGTGAGGGAACGGCTACATACAAGTTTGTTATCTGTTTATCAACTGTGAGCATGTTCTACATCAAATTAATGCACAGTGTATACGCGGTGCTGGGCATTACTTATAAAACCCGTCTGTCAAATTCTATCTTCATCTGTGAGTTTGAAACTTCGTTTCGGAAATAAGTGTCTTCTTCAACTTAGAAACAAACAGCACAACACTAATTTTTTTATTGCCATAGTTGGGGAATCGCACCCATATAGAGGCTTGCGCAGCAACTTCATACTATTCTCATTTTCGTAGAAACTCTCGTCACCGGGAAAAACTGACATTGTATTGTGAACCACTCACTACGTGGAGTCATATGGCCAGTGAACAAGAATCATTCTGCAATGTTTTATTCCTTCCAATTGAAAGTGAGATATACACAGTAATGAAAGGTTTCTCTTCAGTAGATAGCATTATGGTTTGCTGTATGGGCATTTTCCTTTCCTTTCTCGATTTCATCTAAGATTCTTTTGCTACACAGCTTAATGTGATAGATAGTAGTAACAACATTTTTCTCCAATAATTTCTCACTAGAACTCATTTTGTGTTAAAAGTTATCTTTCTTTCTCTCCATGCACAAGGTTATGGTTATTGCTAAATCACCACCTCCAACACCTTACCTTTCTCATTTTCCAGTGCACTAGTCAATTGGGTGTTAATTTCCCAACTTGATTATTTAAGAAGACAACCAAGCTATTGAAGGAATCTCACAAAGTTGCCAACAAGGTTGACACACACTCTTCTTCTCACAAAGTTGCCAACAAGGTTGACACAATCTTCTTCAAACATGGTTGATGCCACTTCTGCCAACTAGTTGAACAGGGATCTAAATTAATTGATTTTGGTTTCATTGTTTTCTCCTCCCAACCTTGGTAATTTGAAAAAATGCCTCCATACAAAAAAATTAACCAAACATTGGAAATTTGAAGAAATGCCTCCATACAAAACAATTAGGTGTTTACCGTGTTTATTTCACACATGCACCAACATATCCCAAACTTCTTATAGGGTCTTTGGATCGACAACAACATGCAGTATTTATGAATCCTTATTGGAGTAAAGACCATAATGGTTCGTACCTTTATATCACTTTGTTCACACTTTGCAATTGCATCTGAACGTATGGGGTTGGGCTAATGTCCCTCCCACAAAAATGGACAGCTTCCCTAGGTTCTTTGGACAAGAGGTCAGTGATATCAAGGGCCCACCACCCCCAAGATTTAACAACAAATGCAAGTCTTCCTGCCCATGAAAATTACTTCAATCGATGCAATTAAATATCTTCATCGACGAGGTCACTACTTCCTTTTGAGGCAAGTCACTCTGGATTGAATCACAACGTGGATTATAAAAGCTGTTAACTGGATGTATTTCAGAATTTGGAAAGTACTTTGAGCAATCATGAAGAGAATGGGTCTTATAGTGTTATGAAGTAGAGCATTGGGAAAAATCATAACTAAACACACCCATTTCCATAGGAGGTTGAAGCACAAGTTCGATAATGGGTCACTAATAATTAATCGTTTTCTATGGATGTATATAGAGACATAACTTTGTTTTGGAAGAACAGATATAGAAGTGCGGTGAACACCGTTACCATTTTGTGATGATGTGAGTTGCAATAAACTAATGGTAAATTTGGTTTGTTTTCGTTTTTTTTTTTTTTTTCATATTTATTTTCATCTATTTTGTATAGGTTTATGAGTTGTTAATTTTAATGTTGTTACAAGTTAGTCGTATATATGTATACACTCACTCACTTACTTCAACTAAATAAATGAATATATATATATTATATATATAGGGTTATATAAGATTTGATATAGTCATTTCGAAGGTTTTGATATATATTGTTATTTACTTGGTTGAATATTTATTGTGCTCTATAGCAAATATGAGGGAGATGTTGTCACATAATGTTATATTTAAAAAAAAAAATAATAATTACATAAAAATTAAAAATAGTAATAACAAAAAAAAATCAATGTCATGAAAAATAGTAATAACAAAAAAAAATCAATGTCATAAATACAATTTTCAAGTTCAAGCTTAACTTTAAACCAATTATATATAGAGAGATAAATTAATTTGAAAGTAAAAACAAGTATAATTTACTTTTTGTCTAAGGAAATATGTAATTCCTTAGCTATTTAATATGGAGTTGACATATGACATGTAAAAATAATATTATTGATACTACATGATGTTTAATTCATTCTATGTTTACTTGACATGTGACATTAAGACAAAAATGATGATGATGATGATGATTAACATTCACTAATACCAATATGGTCTATTGGATCTCAAGAAAGTAAGAGATTAATTGAGATTCTTTAATATTTCATTTTTATGACCGAAAAGAAGGGAGAGAAGCGTTAGTAGCTCACCATAGTGTCGCTCACTTAGCATGTAAAAATTAGAACAGATTAGTTGAGATTATTTAATATTTCATTTCTATGATCGAAAAGAAGGGAGAGAAGCATTCCTAGCTCACCATAGTGTTGTTGACTTAGCATGTCACAAAGGTCACTAGTGTGGCAAATATTTTGAAAATTAGAACCGATGTAAGAGTAGGGCAGTCCAAAAGAAAGTTCTTTTCATCTTCAACCCTTTTAATATCACAAAGGTGACAGACTCTATCCACCCAAGGTGTTTTTGGAATTGATCAATGCCCAATTTCACTTTGAAACTCATTAGAATTAGTTCTTATCTTGGTAATGTTCATTTTCTTCTTAACACTGGTTAAGTCAGAAAGATAATTTTGGTTATCAAAATTGGGGTTGATCACCTCTTTATAATACCGTAGCTTCATTTTTCCTCTAACTCCTTATCATTCCACGACATATCTTTAAATTTGGGAGTAATAATATTTTTAATATATTAATAAAATAAAAATATTTTAATGAGCCATAAATAAAACATTTCAATATCCATATTAAATAACATAATTTATATACTTTAATATTTATATTAAATATCTTTGTCTGGGTGCTCCCTCATCATTGGTGCCTTGTCCATCTGGGCAGGACAACACATTAAGGCAATGAAAGACGCCACCAAATGGTGGCCATGCGTTGCTGCCCTCCAAGTGTTTTTCTCTCAATTTAATATTACCTATCACACTCCAAGCACCCTACTCAACCACCACCTCTGTGAAAACAACCCTTGTCTTCACCACCGACCATGATGAGGAACCCTTTCCCAACATAAGGACACATGCTTTTGTTTCTTCAGCAAGTTTTGATTGAGGTTTCTTGTCATACACATCTAATAATGAGTTAGAGTCCCTCTACATCTTCATTGTAATCTTCCACCTGACCACTTCAATGTTGTTGTTAATGCTCATGCCTTGGTTTCTATACATGTCATGCGGTTCTTCCCTTTATTCCTCCATGTAGACTTCTTAGGAGGATAGGCCCTGGTATTTCACAACCCCCCCCCTCCACCCCCCCCTCTCCCACTATTTTTGCCAACGAACATTGTGCAACATTCTTGGATTCCTAGTTCACATCCATTGTCAAAGAGAGAGGTTGCACTTGGAGGGGAAGCAGAGGACAAGGACGTCCTCCCAATATTCCTTGTATTGATGACCACATGGAGTTATTTGAACTTGATATCCCTGATCACATCGCACAAAGTGGCCTCCTTGGAAGTGGAGGAACATAGAAGACTGAGGGATGGACACTAGGCTGTCTGCAATTTGTTGGCTCGTCATCTCTCGACAATGAGGGTAGCAAGTGCTAAAGTTGAAAGACGGATGGAAGAAATGAATGCACACATCAGCAAAACCAGAGTCTCTCTTTGCAACCTCTCCAAATCCATAAGTATTAACTTTCTACCTACGCCTTCAACCTTGACATCCTCAAGCTCCTCGGAAAGGTCTAAAGGTCGTCCTCCCACCCATCATTCTTGTTCCCCTTCTCCCTCCATCATCTTGGCTAACGAAGCGCAAGGTAGAGGCCCACTAGCCTAGGGGTCTCCAAGTCAACAATATGCCGCAAAAGAGAGTAGCTCAAAACAATCCCCCATTAACCCTATTGACAAGATGCCTCCTCCACAAGACAAAAGCACCTATGGCTACCTCACAGTGGAGGAAACAACAAAAGAATAACCTCCTAGCAATGTGAAGGTTGACGATGCAGGTCCTAGTCCTCAAACAAGCAACAAGGGAAAGGGAAAGTATGCGACACAAACAAGTTTAATATCTTGCTTCATCTGCTATAATCATTTCTCCATTCTCCAAATGGCATATGTTTTGATGACCATATCTATAGAATTTCTGGGAGAAGCTTCTCTCACAATTCTTTTTTGTTTTTTTCATTATCTATGACTTTATATCAAAGTTCTATCTTCCTTACAAGACCATCTAGTTTCCCCTTCTTGGGTAGATGATCCACATCAAGTTTTTCTCAGTTGGGCCTCGAAGTCAGGCCTCACAATGACATTTTGATTGTAAACTATGTAACATATTTTTGCTAATGTAAAAATTCTTACTTACCTAAAAAAAATATCATATTAAATAACATAATTTTATATTTCAAATATAACTCATTTATATAATATAATATAATATTTTAAATCTTATTCCAAAATATACACCTATTTATGTAAATAAAAATACTACCTACCTATA
>APFE031271147.1:53367-127865 GCA_000404065.3 Pinus taeda | reverse complement strand
TTTGCCTTTTCTTTCATCCGCCTGCCTCTTATAGCATTCTTTAATCTGGTGGCCAGGCTTCCCACAATAAAAACATCTTTTAACATAATTATCAGTCATACCTCTGAATGGTCTCTTTTGAAAAGAGCTGGCCCCTTTCTGCTGCTGCTGCTGCGGTTGTTGATGCTGATGTTGGTGCTGGTGCTGCTTTCCTCTGTACTGTCGCCTCTTCGCCATCAGAGCTAATTCATTGCTCTGAGTTTTCAGATTCTGTCGTCGTTCCTCCTCCTGGAGCAGAATCGCTGTCAGGTCATCAAACGAGGGGCTTTCTCTCTCGCTGACAACCCTAAGATGAATGTCTGATATTCATCAGTCATTCTGTTCAGTGTAAGTGTAACCAGATCTGAATCTGATACCTTCTCTCCAATGGCTCCCAATTTGTCTTTCAGATCCTTGTCTCTGGCCATGAATCCACCAACGGATTCATTCTCATCCATCTTTAATGCAAACAATTTTCCCTTGAGTGCCAGAACATGATTTGTGTTTTGTGTCTCGTACAGATTCTTGATTGTGGTCCATATATCAGCGGCCGACTTGCCATCTCTGATATGGGGGATAATGTTGTCTTTGACAGAAATCTTTAGTATCACTTTCGCTTTTGTTTCTCTCTTATCCCAGTCCTGTTCTTGGGCCAGTGTTCCAGTTCTCTGCTCATTTCCCAAGACGATCAACCATGCATTCGCACTCTCTAGCAAAGTTTGCATTTTGAACTTCCAGTTAGAGAATTTCATTCCATCGAGCTTGCCAAACTCGTGGAGGTATGATTCTATGCTGTTGTTTATTTTTGCCCAACTGAACACTTCAATCGGCCACCACCGGGCAAGTTTGATCTGCTACCATCAAACAGATCAGAAACTTCACTGTGCCACCACCGGGCAAGTCCGATCTGCTGCCACCGAACAGATTAGGGACTTCACTGTGCCACCACCGGGAAAAACCGATCTGCTACCACCGAACAGATCAACAAGCAAGCTCCAACACGCCACCACCGGGCAAGGGCGATCTGCTTCCACTGAACAGATCAAGGAGTTGCACTGCGCCACCACCGGGAAAAACACCGATCTACTTCCACCGAGCAGATCACAGAGCTCTGATTTGCCACCACCGGGCAGGTCCGATCACGGAACCCCAATTTTCCACCACCGGGAAGGTCCGATCACGGAACCCCAATTTTCCACCGCCGGGCAGATCCGATCTGCTACCTCTGAGCTGATCAAGGATCTTCAATTCACCACCACCGGGCAAATCAAATCTGCTACCACCGAGCAGAATCTCCACGTGCCTCCACTGGGCAACTCCGATCTGCAACAAAAATTGTAGATTTCTAGAGAGAAAGAGGTTGGCTCTATAGCGCTCTGAATAGCTAAAAATCCGTGCCAATTCCAAAAACGAAAAATTCACGATGTCCACGGAAATTGGCGCGCTTAACAACCACGGATCCGCGCCAATTTTAGTTATAATTTTCCTGGCGCGCTTTTCAGCCCCAAACCAGCGCCAATGGTGCACTTTTTCTTTAAAAAGTAGCGCCAATTGCTCAACCTTTTCTCTAGCTCAGAGATGATCAGTCATCTGAGACCCTTCACTCCAGGTGTTACTACAGTTCCACCTGATCACATAGACACATTTACATGTACTCTTACCACTACAGAAATGTAACTAATGATACATCCCTAAAAAAATTTAAGGCTACCTCTACCCTAAGCTCTGATACCAAGATAAAAATCACACTCTGAATTAAATGAAGGAATTGCAGCTCACAGGTGTGCACTGCACCTGGGAGACTGTACTCAAACAAAGAGGAGACTCTCTCTCACGTTCACTCTACTTTACATCAAATAAATATTACAATATTAAATACATCACTGAAAAATAGGTAGTTGTAAACAACCTCCTAAACTCTAGGAACTAATCCTAAACTAAGGAGATATAACCATTTCTCCATTATTTTTAACTCAAAGATCAGTCTCGTAATAAACAAGAAATTGATTTCAAAGTGCGGGTATATACACAATGACTAGATCTTGTTAATATCACAATAACACGACATGACCAGCGGAAGGATGTATTAACATTAAAACATGTTTGTTTAAGCCATTAAAAAAGGATTCAACACTATAATATTAAAAATAATACAATAGTGCTTTCAAGCCATTGTTGAATACTTGGAAGTTCGACGGGCTAAGAAGATTCAGAAGCTCTGGATGTTATCTAAAGGTCTACACCACTGTCAACGAAATTTGGTTCTATTCAGCGACTCTAGGCTATATTTTATATGGACAGTATTAGAACTCAATTATAATTGAAAAAACATAATAAAATTGCATTCCAATTAAAAAAATTGACCAATTTTAGGAGTATTTCAACACAAAATGGTAACCAGAGAAAGGATCATGGTTACCCTTTTGAATCCTTTTGCTTTGGATATTTACCTGAAGAGAACACTGTCAACAAAAGTTGACACTCTTCAGCAACTCTTGCTCGTCTTTTCAATAGCCAAATGGCCAATATTAGAACTCAATTACGCTGTCATGATTAGATTTTTAATAAACAAGAAAAATATTTCAAAATAATTTTAACACAATGAATAGATCTTGTTAATATCTCAATAACATTGCATTATTGGCAAAAGGATGAATTACTATTAAGGCATCTTCAAGCAATAAAAACAAATATTCAACACTACAATATTAAAGATAATACAATAACCCTATCAAGCAATTATTGACTACTTGAGAATTCCATATGGTAAGAAGATTTACAAGGGACATATCATGTGAGCCTCAATAGAAACCTCACAGGGTCTTTGTCAAAATCACTTTAAAATGATGTACTATTAAAATGAAAATTCTAAATTCAATAAATTTTCTAGCATTGCATTCCTATAAGGTGCCTAGAATAGATAGTTACAGTTTTGAATTCAAAACTAAAATATAACTAATGAGATTTTCCTTGTGCATGCCCATAATTTTCACATTATGAAGCAAATAAAATTTAAATCACATATTATAAAACTATTAATATTCTATGTATATCAACACATAGTTACTTTGCAAGGAAGCACTAGACAATATTGCAGAACTACCATCATGTCTCATTAATCTCAGTTTCTTCTTAAGAGGATAAGAACCTAGTAGCACACGAAACACACTGAAACACATTAAAAAGGCATAAATGTGGAGCTACATGAGAATTACAACCTAGAAGCCATGAATCTTTATGTTGTCCTTTTTCCCAATGCTTGTCTGCATCAACATCAAAATAAAAATCATTTATGCAAATAATGTAAGGCAAGATAAAAGTCAATCATGTGAGGATTATGTATGGATAAAATATTATTAATCAAAACTAATGAAATCTTTCAAAGAATACTTGTACAAGGAATTTTGAAACATTTTTATGTCGATCAACGTCTAGCTGAATCACATGCAATATGGTAATCTCAATAAGTTCACATACAACCCTTACCTAAACAAGGGGTCTTAAAATTGTAAGAAAACAACAATTCAAACATATATGATTGAAAGATACATGTGACAATACCTTCCCAAGTTCAGGATCTTGCACAACAATCCCATTATAACAAAATTATTTCTTGAGGTCTTTGATAATTTTGTTGTAGTTGAATTCCTTCCTTCAACCTTGCATAGTTTTAGACTCTTTCTATCATTGCATTGTTGTATGTGCACATGCACATATTCTTTGGATCCTACACCTAAATCTTTAGCATTTGCATCGGCAAAAGGATCGACAAAATCCAATGAGAGAAACCAAAATTACAACTCGCAAAAGAAGCACCAAAAAGGAAAAACCAAAACAATTAAAACATATTAACCAAGTAAGCTTACCGTAGGCACCAAGGATTTGATTGTCTAACTTTGAAATGAATCTTGGTTGTTTGAAAGCACAAGAGAATGGAAAAATTTGTCTTTGCTTTTCTTCCCTACTTTAAGCTTTACCTAAATAAAAAATATAGCCACTGAAAATGGTTGACATTGTGCCACAAAATAGCAAAAACAAACTAAAAAATAACTTCCTTATAATATGATACAACTTTTTTTGCGCCCACAGGCGATCCACTCCACAGAACAAAAACTAAGTGTTGTCTAAAAGGATTTAATATAAAATTACATAAACAAAATGTAATTTAATGTACAATAAATTTCCTCAAATAAAACAAGCAACAAGTGGGCCTTGATGCCCTTATTAAAATTGCTAATATTTTGGCATATTTTTACAAATATGATTGTTTTGGGATCACCCTGAAGGTTTTGACATCTTGATCAATGCTTGCATTAAGTTAAAAAAGTTCAAAGAGGCCACTCAAATCTTGCAACTATGCAAATTTTTGGGGTGACTGCTACTGTCCAATCATATGTAATAATCTTTCAATTTCCCATTTAAAATGTATTCATACCCAAATGACGAGGGATATTTTCCAGAAAATACTTGTTGAAGTTGTTTGGATTCACATAGTTTGTTTGGTTGTGGTTGGATATCAATTTGGAGAATGTGTTGTGAAGATGATCCAGGTTTGAATTACGGTTGGTAGGTTTCTGTAATGCCACATCTAAGACTCAATGAATGTCCCTATAGGTCTGAAGAAAATTTCGTAAGGTTCTCTATTTGTGGACTATGCACAAATGCCTTTGTTAAAAAAAGGGTGTATGGCCCAACATATGCAGTTTCAATATGAAAATGCATGGGCTTTGCAAGGGTGGAAAGGTGTGATATGCAAAGAAATTGATCCAGCGTATAGGACAAAATGGATGCATTCCATATGTTGTCACTTACAATACACTTATTGATGGACATTGTAGAAAAAGTGACATGAAAGAAACTTTAATGTGTTGGCTACAATTTCTAAACATGGATTTTTTCCAAATCTCTTGACATATAGTTCACTGATCAACAAGCTTTGCAAGAAAAACAAAATGCATGAGGCCGAGAATGTTTCCAAACAAATGAGGGTGATAAAGATACTTCCTAATGCCATCATGTATTCAATGATGATAAATGTATATACCAAGAAAGCCAAAATGGACGATGCCTTCAATTTGTTTGATGAAATGGTGGACCATTTTATCGAACTTCTTAGCATCAGGTTTGCACCTTTCCCTAAAGGTCTAAAGACAATATTTAGTAGTTCATTTTGTAAAGTCATGGTTACGTAAAGGAACTTATAATTTTTTTTTGTGTGTAAATTACTATCGAAGTGTAGGGACATGCCTAATCAAGTTTTTTCACCCAACCCTAACGGACTATGCACAAATGTATTTGTTAAAAAAAAGGGTGTCTGGCCCAACATATGCAGTTTCAATATGACAATGCATGTGCTTTGCAAGGGTGGAAAGGTGTGAGATGCTAAGAAATTGATCCAATTTACATGACAACATGGATGCATTCCATATGTTGTCACTTACAATACACTTATCGATGGACATTGTAGAAAAAGTGACATGAAAGAAACTTTAATGTGTTGGATACAATTTCTAAACATGGAATTTTTCCAAATCTCTTGACATATAGTTCACTGATCAAGAGGCTTTGCAAGAAAAACAAAATACACGAGGGTGAGAATGTTTTCAAACAAATTAGGGCCATAAACATACTTCCTAATGCCATCATGTATTCAATTATGATAGATGGATATACCAAGAAAGAAAAGATGGATGATGCCTTCAATTTGTTTGATGAAATGGGGGACCATTTTATCGAACATGTAAGCATCAGGTTTTCACCTTTCCTTAAAGGTCCAAATGCAATATTTATCAGTTCATTTTGTAAAGTCATGGTTATGTAAAGGACCTTATCATTTTTTTATTTTTTATTTTGTGTAAATTTGTATCTAGGCATAGGGACATGCCTAATCAAGTTTTCTCACCCAACTTGAAGCTTATCCTAAGTTTTTTTCAAAGAAATTAACCTATCGCAAACCTACAACTGCCGCTACGAATTATTTTTGTATCGCAGCACTACAAAATATTTTCGTAGCACAATGCTATGAAATATTTTCATAACGCTCACCAAAATTTTTAAAAGTTAGGTTTTCGAGTTGCCAACTCAATTATTTCAAGTGTCCAAGTGTTTTTTCACAAAGCCCTACCTCTTTTCATCCATGATGCGACAACTAGCTGCATTGTAAAGCCTAAGAGAGATGTTTAAAATCAAACCCTAATTTGACCTGTTTACCCTAAAACGGTAATTTCGAGCAAACCCATAAATCTGTTTGCAGTGTGTAGGAAATATCTAAAGGTGTTTTCAACGTCTGACCAAGTGAATTCAAGGCTATAGAAGGATTTTCAGTGTTAGATTATTTGCAAATATGGATCGATCAGGTCATGTGAAGAGGTTTGAGCCTGATGGGATGCATTTTGAGGTGTATCCAAAGAAAATGTAGTATGGGACCCAATGTTTTAGTGCTTCAATGGGCACAATCTGAGTTGGTGCCATGATTTCATTTATTATTGTTGGACACCTAATCCTAAATGGGTTAGTGTGGAAGCTGAATAGACTAAGTAGTCCAAGAGACCTTGGAATGTGAAACCCAACGGTCACAATAATGTACTATAAATGTATATCTCTTGTTAATAAAAATGGTACTTGCATGTTTATCATTCATATTGTTCTCGCTCCCATGTGTGTTTAACATGGTATCAGAGCAGCAGGCGAATTTCTACCCTGGCCAAATTTGAGCCACTAGTTGTGGCCTCTCTGTGCATGTCAGTTCTGCGTTCTTGCAGATAGAACTGTCATTATTGTGTGCATGCCTATTTCATGCTGCAAACTGTCTGGCTGATACGCACCTACACGCCTGCCTATTCTGCCCATGCTCTGCATTTCTGTAGCCTGACACATCTGCCCTCTACGTGACAATTAGGGTCTGCCCTCTGCGCTATAATCTGGGTAACGCTTGAGCGAGGATTCCATTTGTAAACGGAGAATTACAGTTCGTTAGTCCGGGTCTACTCACCAAACGATGTTCTGTTGCAGCAATCATTGCTCCTACAAAACGATGTCTCAGTCTCCACACTGATATATAACAACGCTTCACATAAGTCCGCTAGCTGCTCTCTCCACGTTCATTGTGAGTCAGATTGCCAAGTCTTCACTTCAATTTCGTCTCTGGCTACGTTGATTAAATTTACAGGGAAAGACAACGGTTGGCGAGTTAGATCCCCCACTTTTGCCTCAACACAGGCAAAGCTTATTGCATTGCCATAGTAACTGGCCGGAAGAGGCGGTTGAAATCGAGAACGGGCGTTCAAAGGAAACAACATTCTCAAACCTTGGTCCGCAGGGAGCTTCGATGCCTTGGTTCTTGATTGCCACAAACAAGCCGATAATGCTTCGAATGTGGTACAATTGCTGCCTTCTACCTGTCATTTTAAGGCCTCGATGTCTCTTAGCCCAAAGAAGAATGATTTATTAATGTTCATTTCCTCCTGAAGCGCCATTAATTGTTTATATTCATCGGGCGTCAGTTGGTCATACTCAGGGTGGGGAAATTCCATGATAGGCTTCTCTCTTGGTTGGAGGATTTCTCTATTCCAAACTGGTGGAACCACGGGGCTTGCTGCACCTCTTTCCATTTCAGACATAGCTTTAACGAATTGGGCGACACCAACACCATCACTCATCCAGTGATTGGAGCGCAAACCCTCCACATCTGAGACGCGTTACCTGAACGAGTAGTAGTGGAGAGTCTGTGATGTTTTTGGAACCTGGAACGTTATTGATAAATTCATCTCCACGAGGAATAGGTGGATACAGATCTCCGAAGTCTCCGAGGGAAATATTGGCATCCACTTCTACGAAAAGAACACCCTCGCCAGTGCAGTGCACGGTGAGTTTACCGTTATCTGCATCTCTCAATCTTTCGGCGAAAGGATAGTAATGCACCAGAACCTTTGCGAGAGCCTCTTTCACAACTTTGACAGGATCCTCTTCATTCTTCTTCTTCGAGGAATCGCTGTCGCTACGATAAAATAGAAGATTTACATCAGTTTGTGTACAGAAAACCAACATGAATGCATCTAGTGGCTTCCTCCATATCGCATGATTGAATTACTGTTGATTTGAGGACAGATTGGTGAAGGTTTTGTGGCTATAATAATATTTTGAATTATTGTTGATTTGAGGACAGATTGGTGAAGGTTTTGTGGCTATAATAATCTTGTGTATTGATGTCATGAAAAGCACGGGTTTCTCAAGAACAAAAATGTCACATATATATTGATGATGTCTAGTTACATATATATTGATGATGTCTAGTTACAGTGATTAAGGAATAATCAGGTTGTATTGGTACAGTAAGCAAGGTTTCACAGTTGCATTTCCTTGTCGCTGAGCAGTACACTATAACTCTGTCAATGGAACAATCACTTCACCTTTGATACAGTGTTTTAGCATTCAAGTGCAATGATATCAGATACTCATATATTGTACTGATCATTATCAAATACACAATTTCAGTGATATCATCATAGCATCAAATTTAAAGTCTTCAACAGTAACGTAGCTTCATCATCTTATTTTTTATATGGATTGTAATTGGTGCTTGCTGGTTGCACACTGATCATTTGTTGCACATTTATAAAAGATATTGCTAGTGGGTGTTACTTTTCAGCTTTTAAGGTGTAGTTCTGACATTGAAGAAAAATGGCCAGAATCAGTGAAGTATTAGAGTTCATGAAAACTCTTATACAATCTACTGTTGATGACACATTACAAATCAGCAAAGGATCTCTCTCAGAAATTCAAACATGTCTACAAAATGCACAGGAAAAGATTGATTTTTTGCAACTTGAATCACAGCTACAGCAAGAAGAGCTACATCAAAATAGACATCATTCTGAACCTTTTTTTGTTCAGAACATTGAAACAACCACCCATCAGCAGCAAGTCAATAATGTTACAGTTCATTCAAATAAATCAGCAGTTGTACATGCAGATAAAGAAACTCAGTCTTCACTTCCCAAGTCCATCATCAAACCTTGGGAACAGCTTGTCCACAACAAGCACAGAACCGGTCTTGGATATGACAAGGACTTGTCCTTTCATATTCCAGACTACTCAAATCCCATTCAGTTTCAGAGTGCTGGATTCATTTATGATAGTTCACCTGCTCCTTATGACAGTTTAGCTTCAGCTGTTCCAGACTCTGCTCCTCTTCCAAAGCAACAACAACAACAACAGATCGTGAAATGCCAACATTGTGACTGAGTTGGCCATTTGAAAGATCACTGTTTTGATCTTCATCCATGTAAGCACTGTCATAAAACTAGCCATTCTTCAAACAGCTGCTTCAGCAACAAACGTCCTGCAAGAACAAAGATTCATCTAGGATGGATCGCTTCTTGGCAATGGGCATCAACAGCCAAGAAGATATTCCAAACACATGTCAGAACTGGTTCCAAAATATTGAACGGTCTTACAGTTGAGTTTTCTCCATCTTCTCACCTTGTATCTGACAGGGGGGGAAATGATGGTCATCTACAAGCTTCAAAGCCACATCAAGCGAGCCTGAGCCACAACCTGCCACACCAGTTTCAGAGTTGTAGCCAGAGACAAAGATGCCTGAGCATGCCTTCAGTTGGCAATCTGGGACACTTCCTCTAGTAGAAGACTTCAGCTTCTTGCCAGTTTTGGAAGAGTTCCGGGAACTAAATTGAGAACACTTCCTCTAGCAGAAGACTCCAGCTTCTTGCCAGTTTTGGAAGAGTTCCAGGAATTGCATTAAGCATTCCAGAGTTGTTGGTCATCCTTAAACCATCACAGGTTGAGACTTCCCTTTCAGGTTGAAGTTTTACCTTTTATGCGGGGTGAGACCTCCCTTTTATGGTTGAAGGTTTCCCTCTTTAAAACAATAGGATCACTTCCTCTAGCAGAAGACTTCACCTTCTTGCGAGTTTTGGAAGAGTTCCGGAACTGCACTAAGCGTTCGAGTGTTGGTGGTCATCCTTAAACCACCGCCCTTTATACCAACATTTCAGAGAGCACATTCAGCCTAGTGCTACCATGCATTTTTGCACATTTTGTATTACATCTCTCTTCTTGGACTCATACATAACCCCTCAGATTAAGGGGGTGAATGTTGGACACCTAATCCTAAATGGGTTAGTGTGGAAGCTAAATAGACTAAGTAGTCCAAGAGACCTTGGAATGTGAAACCCAACGGTCACAATAATGTACTATAAATGTATATCTCTTGTTAATAAAAATGGTACTTTCATGTATATCATTCATATTGTTCTCGCTCCCATGTGTGTTTAACAATTATTTTGATTGTAGCTTAACAATAATTAGAACTCTCCAGTTTTCATTCACTAAAGAATCCATTCCATAGGCCAAGGGTTTTACAACTGAGAGTGAGGGATGGTTTAAGAAACTAAGATTATAGAATGTGGACTTGCATTTTTTCTTGAAGGAGGAGTGTCAGAATCAAGAATAGAATGTTAGAGTCCTCCAAAATATGTTGAAGCTCGAATGGTCCAACACCCTCAGGACTGTGCAACTTGTCTTCACCTATGAAGGAATGTATTCTAAAGCCTATTTGTATCATATGATGTTTCTATGTCATTTAACAGGTTTTAATAAGATGAATTTCCCTAGTTCCTTCACCAAAGTTTGCTAAAGATGTTCACCAAAGAAAGAAACAGACCTGAGCTACAACCTCATGACATTTGTCATCACGAGCTAATTAAAATATTATATACTCATGACCTAAAAAATAAGGAAAAGTAGTTGAGACAGAGAAACCTAAAATAACCTGCACCTGGAGGACTAAGGAGAGGCCAAAAAAAGGTTTCTACCCAAACCTTAGCTCAGGAAACAAAGGGTGAGTCTAGCCACACCCCGGTTGAAAAACATGATGAAAACCCTATGGAAGAACCAAAGGTTAGGGTTTATGAAAGGAGAACAAGAAGACAACAAAAATTGACGTTAGAAGAAGAGGAGGCAAAACAGAGAGAAACACAAAGTAAAAAAGGCAAATAGGAAATGGAAAGAGGGGAGGCAGAAATGGAAACAAAGCCTAGGGTTTACTACAAAAAACCTCATACTCGCTATACAAACAAGTTAATACTGAATTTCAATGCTAACATGAACCATAGGCTGAAGGATACAATTATTATTGATGTAGAGGAAGAGACTGTGCAAGCTTCAAAGAGTAGAAAGAGACATAGGAAAACAGAGCAGGCTAACAGAAAGGGGAAAGAAACCCTAAATGCTGATAAATTCATACAAAAAACTACCAGAAGGGTGACAAGAAACTAGGATAATTTAGACCTCCTTTCTTAGGCTGCAAAATCTATGGATAAATTATCAATTTACTTCATGAGGAAGAGAAATATAAAAAACCCTAATTTTGTTGAACAAACCCAGATTTACCTCAACATTTTGACCTACTCCATGTTAATTTTTTTACAGTAAGTTATTTTCAATAAGTTATAGTAAATTTCAAAAGAATTTTGTGGCTGAGGGAGTGTATAGAATACGAGTCAACATAAGGAAAAACAACCTTAAAAGGAGTAAGCAGTTACAAGGGTGGTTGCACAGTTTCAACATGGTTTACAAGTTCATGCACCAATTTTGCTACCAAGAGGGAAGACAAGTTTCATTTCTAGATATCGAGGCTACAAGGGAATGAGAATTTCTTGATCCTATAATACAACTATGAATTGTCCTTGTTATATAATAATACTAGGAGATACACATAACAATTCTACAATGTATTTTTACCACTATTATGTGCCATATAGAGATCTGAATAGCTAAGATGATAGGATTCTGATTTTTTTTTGTTAATTAAACTTTTAGATATTGTAAATATTATGTAGTTATTGCTACCAGACTTAGTGGATCTACAGTTTACCAAGATCAATATATTTTGATCAGTGATATAAATATTCATGTGATGGTATGTCTTAATATGTGTTTTCTACATGTTTCAATGTTTCCTTCTTTGTAATATCATTTGAATGTATGGTCTTCTAACTATTTGAATAAGAGTAAATGTTACATAATTCATCCTTGCTTTGTCGCTCTATTTCATATATTTCAAACATTTTCTATCCTATCTTCTAAAACTACTTTAGGATTCATTTCATATGCCCTACTGTAGTGGATTGTTCTCCTATTTTATTCCTTTATCTATAACGATGACCAATGTCTAGAATGTGCTATCTACCTTACCTTTGTAAATCTGGATCAAACTACCAGTAGCTTGGTAAGTTGACATAAACCCTGGCTTGTTAACTCCATTTCCCAATGGGTTATCTCCCTCATGCCTGACCAAAACCTACAACAACGTAGCTGAAGATCTATCCAATGTGCAAAAGTACAGTCAATTACTAAATCTAGTGATTAGGCTGTCAGAGAGATCCCTCTTTAGATTGAAGGGGTCAACCTTCAACCTATAAGTTGGACTACAAAGGTTACCTTAGAAACTTCTCTCCTACAACCAAGAGAAATTTTTTGAGTGATAACAGAACCCACTGTTGTTATTTACAGTGCACTCATTAGTGGTCTCTACAGAGGAGGACGTATGCAAAAAGTACTATGTACTTCAATCACATTAAACAAGAATGGGGTATGGGGTATTCATTTCATGTAGTTTCCATACCACATTTCTGATAGGAATGTTTCTCTGAAAATTGTTTCAGCCATAAATTACAATTTTACTCACCATAAATACAAAATTGGATTTATAAGTCGATCTAGATGACAAAATTAAATACAATTTTAGCAATGTTGAAATTTTCAAATTCCATGTTAACCCCAATTTTTATTTTATCAAAAGGCCACAAAAAAATAAAAATCATACATAGTACGTCCTCCAAATTTTGTAGATACAAGACAACACTTTCACTGATTCTACTCAAAGCAGGGACACGAATTGTGTGGGGTTTTTGTGGCGAGTATATGACGTATTTGGAATTTGCATCTCTTCTCCATACGTTTCATTTCACATCTCTCGACCTCATGAGTGTCTAACAAGAGAACATGATAGACAAATTTGGAAAGTCATTGCAAAAACAAAGCTCCGAGAGGCAATTCTCATGCCACCCTTGCAACCTGATACCTAGTAGAATTTCATAATTTTGGAAACTCTATTTAATAAAAAATTTGCAAAACAGAGCTGAAAGACCACTGTTGGATTGAGAATATATTGCATACATGTAAATCAAAGAAAATACAAAACACATACTACAATAATTTTTGAGGTACCAACCTCGGTAATGAAATTCACATGACTTGTATTTCTATCGAATCATGCATTATAGAGCATAATTATGTTTTTTTTCCTAAAAGATTTCGACAAAAAAACTTCTGCGTAGATCCTCTATATGGAAGCATCATCTAGGTTTTGTAGATGCACCTTGTTCCAAGCAACCTCATTATCCTCTTCTTGATCAAAATCTTGGTATATCTTCTTTATAGCACCGCGACCCAGGAAATATTCATAGAAATCATACCTACCAGTGGGAACTAGTTCCACAAAGGGCTCCCTATCCCGATCACAGGTGTCATATTCTACATTAAGCATTTATCTACCTCCTATAAAGGAAAAAAAGCCCTACCTCGATAATTCCAAATTAGGTTCATGTTATAATTTGAATTTAATAAATAGACAATAACCTTGAGCTTATTTCAATATTGTTTAAAACTTCAAAATCTTTCTCAAACATGCAATTCAATTAAATTAAAAAATTCTCAAAATTCAATGAAGGGAAACCCAAGTTCAGTTGATTTTTTCTCACCCTAACAACTGTGAAAGCCAAAACATAAGACAATCCAATGAAAAATGCAATCTATGATATGAAAAATAGAGCTTATTTACTTGCTTATGAAAGAGTTCATGGTAAATAGTTAAGGAGGAAGGAATAAGGAGTAATAAAAAAATATCAAAGGCAAAGCACAATTACATACATTTTGACCTCTTGTGGCCAAGTATTCTCTCTCATGTAATTTGCATTAATAGTGAGACATTCTCCCCAATGGATACATTTTCATCAACAAAATATCTACATTAACCCATGCAATATTCCAAAATATGGTATATTTATGTCAATATGCAAAATTGGCGGCGAATATTAATCAATTTATATGTTCACTCACCTTAATCAACAAATCAAAGTAGCCAACACCAGAATCCAAGGTATTAGGAATGTAGGGTTTGATAGCTCCTCCACCTTTAGCATCCTTTCCCCTCCATACCCAAATTAGACATGATCAAAACTAGATGCTAATAAACTCCCATATTTCATGATCTTGTAGGAACTTACATAGTGAATTTCCAACAAGTACTAGGAAAAACATGAATAAAATAATTTGTTATTGGCAGCTGATATGCTTCCCAATTGGAAGCCCCAACATAGATGTTAGATTAAAAAATAACTCTAGTAATTCAATAAATTAGTTCACCCTTCCCTCATAATTTAAAGTAGAAAACACCATAATCAAATTCACCATTAATTCATCACTTCTTGAATTTTATTGAAAAATGTGTACACTTTGTTGTGACGAAGTTGAACAAAACAAGATCAAAGATGAAGATGGGCCAAAACTAAGTTGTATGATAGTCACATCAAAACAAATCCCTCCCTAAAATAAAATACACACAAAATAACTCCCAACTAACAATCACTCCTAAAAGAGCACTAATGTTCCCTTATGTAATTTAGTCACATTGAATAAGTGTAGGGTATGGTGTACTCATTTCATGCAGTTTCCAGACCACATTTATGATAGGAATGTTTCCCTTAAAATTGTTTCACCCATAGATTACAAATTTAATCACCATACATCCAAAATTGGATTTCTAAGTTGATTTAGATTCCAAATTGTCAGATTCCATGTTAACCAAAAAAAAACATTTATTAGATGCCCACAAAAAAACATGCATATTATCTCCTACAAATTTTGTAGATATTAGACAACACTTTCATTGATTCTACTTAAAGTAGGGACAATAATGTGTGTGGGGTTTTTGTGGTGAGTATATGGTGTATTTGGAATTTGCATCTATTCTCCATTCATTCCATTTGGCATCTCCCGACCTCATGAGTTTCTATCAAGTAAACATGATAGACAAATTTGGAAGTCACTGCAAAAAACAAAGATCCAAGAGGCAATTCTCATGCCACCCTTGCAACTTGATGCCTAGTAGAATTTTATAATTTTGGAAGCTCTATTAATAAATAATTTCCAAAATAGATTTGAAATACCACTATTGGACTGAGAGCAGATTACATATGTGTAAATCAAATAAAATGAAAAACACCTACCTACAGGAACTTTCAAGGTACAAACCTCAGTAATGAAATTCACATGACTTGTCTTTCTATCTAGCCATGCATTATAGAGCATAATCATGTTTATGCTCTTGAGAGATTTAAATAGATGAACTTTTGCATAGATCCTCTATATGGAAGCATTATCTAGGATTTTCAGAGGAACCTTGTTCCAAGCAACCTCAATACCATCTTCTTATTCAAAATATTGGTATACCTTCTTCATAGCACCACGACCCAGGAAATTTTCATAGCGATCATACCTACTAGTGGGATCTAGTTCCACAATGGGTTCCTTGCCTTTATCACATGTGTCATATTCTAAATTAGGAATTTCTCTACCTCCTATAAAGGAAATGAAACCCTACACCTAGAATTCCAAATAAGGCTTCTCTTCTAATTTGAATTTAATAAAGAGAGAATAATTTTCTGAGCTTATTTCAATATTGATTAAACTACAAAATATTTCTCAAGCATGTAATTCAAAAAAATTCACAAAATTCTCAAACTTCAGAGCAAGGCAACCCATAGTTCTATTGATTATTTATCACCCTAGCAACAATGAAAGATAAAACATATGAGAGTTGAATAGAAAATTTCAATCTACGATATGAAAAATAGAGCTTATTTACTTGCTTATGAAGGACTTAACAGTAAGTAGTAAAGGAGGCATGAACAAGGAGCAATAAAAAAATATCAAAGGAAAAGCACAAATGCATACCTTTGGACCTCTTGTGGCCAATTATTCTCCATCCTATAACTTGCATAAATAGTGATACATTCTCCCTAATGGATACATCTGTATTGAAAAAATATTTGCATTAACAGATGCAATATTCTAGAATATGGTATATTTATGTTAACATACAAAATTGGCAACAACTATTAATCAAGTCACATGTTCACTCACCTTAATCACCAGATCAAAGTAGCTGACATCAGAATATGAGGTACTATGAGTGTAGGGTTTGATAGCTTCTTCAACTTCAACATCCTTTCCCTTACATACCCAAATTAGACACATCCAAAACTGGATGCTAATCAACTCCCATCTTTCATGATATTATAAGACCTTGCATAGTGAATTTCTAGCAAGTAATAGGAAAAACATGAATATGTTAGGAAAAATACTGAGAGAAAGGGGTAAATCAATTTTTTTATTTCAATTAGTCTTCAATTTTAAATACAAAAAAGTATATGCAAATTTTACTAGACAACTCGTGTGTGCACACTAATTTAGTGAGTGAAACCACGTATGTGCAGATTACTAATTTTTCACAATTTCCATCAGTGGTTAACTTAACCATTGTACCATTAGTAATTCATTATGCATTAACTATGAGCAGTAAGAGAAGATAAACCAAAATACATAATCAACACATTAACACATAAGGACAATGAGAATTTTGGGTGGAAACCCAATTTGGGAGAAAATTGTCATTGATGTCGTCTTTCTCTTCTTTCTTATTATAAAGAAAATAATCTTACATAGTGTGCTAGTGCAGACTCATACTAGTACGTATGCTTCTACTTACAGGAGGATACAACCTCCACAATTTCTTTAGCTCTTCCTGGAAGGAAGCTACTACTCCCTATCAAGTTTACCGACTCCTACTGGAAGGAAGCTCCTACTCCCTCATTGAAGGCTATGACCCTTAACAACTTTGTGGACCATGTTTCAGAATCTTTCACACTGGATCCACCTATCTAAAATATAGACCAAACCAAAACCTATAGGCCACCACCCACATAAACCATAAGCTGAATACCAAGCTACCAAAAACTGATCAATTTGAACAACTATATACCAATGTATTGAATCAATAAATACCAATTATACCTCTGGAATCAATCACCAATGCTCATACCAATTTACCAATCATAGCTCAACCAAATCAAGAACCAAACTTTGACCAACAATCAACATAACAATGATTAAGACATCCTTGATGAACGACAACAAACAACAAAAGACTCATTCACTGTCATAGCCTGTGCATCACTGCAAACCCTAATAATTCATAATGTATACACGACTATCATTAAGATTATCCATGTATGTAAGCAACCATTGTATATGAAACCAATGTACATATCTCAATTCATTATTAGCCAAGACGACCTCTTTTCCAAACTTTCTGTGAAACAAACATAATATTTGAATCCAACCAAAAAGTAAGCCTCACTAACATTATATTAAGTCATCTCATTATCTACAATAATATGATAATATATACATGATATTTATGAAGAAAATCTATGTATATATGTGCTTCACATGCATAAGAATGGTGTACATATATGAAATCAATATCTATCAAGCTCTGGTAGCAAACCTTTCATCACAGTGACTTCATTAAGCTCTGTCAATCATCAAACAATAGCAAAAAGAACCATATTCATCTATAAGTGAAAACATTAATCAAACCATAAGTATTTAGATTATATACACAACCTTTCAGAAGCAGATCTACATATGTATGCATGATTCATGAATGCAGGTAGCATATAGATCACAAAACCATTAGTTAGTCAACCATTTCTCAAAGGAGCAACAAGCATATATAGATATACTGTAAAATAACTTTTGCATAATCCCTGCATAAGCAAATTCATACCGATCTGCAATCATGAAACATTAATAGATTACTTCATTTTCCCTCCAATATCCTTGTAATACATTCATTAGTTTTCTCAAACAACTTCAAATATCTTGTAGTTGATCCTCCTCCTTGCTCCCTGGTGCACACTTATTCCAGGTTAGGTCTTAAATGAATAACTTATCAAATGCACGCATAAATCCTTGATATCCTACTCCTTTTATATCCATTTGTCTTGCCAATGCCACATGTAAATCCCTTGGGTTTGTTGTTTGCAATTGTTTGACGAGATCCAAAAACTGTTGTGACAAAAAACTGTGTGAGATTACCATGGAAAATACTCATGGTTTTTAATTTTCCATGCACAATATTGTGTACACGACTCTTGTTCATTAAATATACATATGTATGTGACTTTGCTTCACAGAGGTCACATATACTTTTCAACTTCACATTTTCATATTTTATCAAATTAAACTTATGACAAGGCTAACAATACACTTCCTCATTTCTGCAATACTTGTACCAATATTCATGTCATCAACAACAATTCTATAATCATCAAGGACAACACATCATATTATAACCAGGTTGACATCAAGGACAAATTTTACATGTAGGTTTCCATCATGGAAAACATATTAGCCATAATACAATAATTTCTTATTGACAGTTGATATGATGCCCAATTGGAAGCCCCAACACGAATGTCAAATTAAAAAATAGCCCAGGTAATTCAACAAATTAGTTCACCCTTCCTTCAAAACTTGAAGTAGAAGACACCATAATCAAATTCACCGTTAATTCATTAGCTTCTTGAATTTTACTGAAAAATGTGTATTGAATTTAGTGATGTAGATGCAATGGAGTACACACATTACTTTCTAATAATAGAACATAACATAAATATGGTATGGTTATTAGCTATTGGAATCACCAACAAATTCAATTCCACATTACCACTTAATATATAATTTGAAAATATCAGTTCGTCAAACTTATCTTACATATTTCAAATCCAATGGAACCTTTCATTTGTAGAAGTGCACAATAGAGATTGAACACTAACACAATATTTGCGCATTATTTCTTTCACTAATGTCTATAAACTTGCATTAAAACACTTTCAGTGATATTTCTGTATTACTAGTGCTGGTCATGACATATGTTTTAGCATTTTATAATACATGTCAAGTTGTCAAACAATGGTAGGTCTTAAATGGTATTAAAAGATTGTTTTATTCTCCATCACTCCAAACATTCTAATGAAAATTTCAAAACCACAAAAATTCCAGTAACTCCATGAAAGAAAATCTCTTAAACTGAGTCAAAAAGATTATTGTTTCTCGAAGAATACATAGGGGATTCTATGGTAATTCTCCTAGAGAATAATGCAACACAAATATAATTATTCAATAATAAATAGTTTTAACAATGTTCACTAAACTGAACCTTGACATAGGTTAACTACACCCTTTATATCTAGAATTCACTCTTCTATTAGTGTTGTGAAACATCTTAGTTTCACTACATAAAATACCTCCAGAAACATGTTCTACAAACAAGCACACATTTTCATGCAAACAAACTACTTGATGTACATAACATCTTACCATGGTTTCCAGTATAAGTGTTGTTTCAACCTTTTCTAGTCAAATGCATGCCCATAGTTTCTAAAGGAAACGAAGAATTAACACAATGCATGTCACAATTGACAGTCTCAAAAGGCAACAAAGACATGAAACTTAAAGGTGAGAATCAACAACTCACCCAGTAAAAAAAATGGATCATGCAAGTACAAAGAGGCCATTTTGATAACCAATCTCCAAAATCTTATCAATCTCTTACCAAAAAACCATTCCACTGAAAACAATGATGTCCAGGAAAATTGATCCTATTGCACCATCAACATTGAGAACCTAATTGTCTGCTTTTGAAAGAGTGTAGGTCTCCACTTGCACATTATAGTCGATGTAATTAACAATAGGAAAGTGTGTATGTGCATATTCCTACATAATCTCTACTCTCTTTTCATAGTTTTCTCCTCTCTTGATATTTCAACCAAACAAAAAACTTTTGGAGTTAGATTAAATACAAAGAAATGGTTGTATTCAAGAAGAAAAACAAGATATTTTTCTTTCTAGCCTCTAGATGGTAGACACTTGTGACCAATCCCTGGAATAAAAATACATTTCTTCTTCATTCCCTCCACAAATATATATGACAATAAACCCTGAAGGACACAAAGTGGGGTCATTGATACTCAATTTGAGTAAATTATCAAGAAAAAATAATAAAGGGACAATATGCTCAATGTTTTTTTTATACCCACATTAGGTTCCCCAAAAACATTCACTTGCACCATTAATAAAACAATTTTGATATGATTACCATGTCATGTGAATCCTTTAAGTATCTTGTTGCATCCTCAATAGCCCCTCCAAATCATGGACCAATGGTAAGGAGTCATATTTCACAATGATGGACCAGAGATTATAGCAACTTTATGTATTTGCACCACTCTTAGAAAGGTTCCTTCTAAAAATTTTGCATTCATTGTCAATAAGTAATAACCACTAAATATGTATATTTGATTGGAATAAAAAAAAGAATATGTAGCTGTAAAATAAAAAGGTACTTGAGACAAAACTTGACACTAAATCCTTCATTGCCCTTGATGTTGCAATTTCATTGTGTGCACTAGATATGCAAGGACCATGATCAACTGAAATAAAGATACATATTTAACAAAATGGTTACATTTTTAAACATATTCAATGCATAGTGAGACTCCATATCTAGTAGTTAATCAAACATTCCTCACTTCTAAATTGAAGAGCCACATATGTGCAAAACTTCAATATTTCTTGCACAAATGTAGAATTCAATTTTTCCATAACCAAAATTCTCCATCGTAGTGTATAAAAAATCACGTTTAAAGTTTTTTTGGAATGTACAATTACCTCAATGAACTTAGTAAAGTATCATGGAAGACTGTGTTTGAACCATAACCGTGAGAATAAATGACCCAAACCAAAGTCTTGTTATACAATGGTAGACATTGGCACACCAGCATAACTAAACTCCCTAGACCAAAATAGTTGTATAGAGTGTTGACATCCTAGTAGAGTGAGGAAAATAATATCTGATAAGCATGGATTTAGGTTTGGGTCTTGAGCTTCAGTGCTTAAAATCCAACAATTCTTACATTACGAAATTCTTACTGCTTGCAATAGCGTAAAAAAATAACATATCAGCAACACATTATAGTTTATTAGCACTTGATTTTTTATTATCCCTATTTTGAATAAGAAGAATTTATATGAAAAAGAAGTGTAAAAAAACCAACAAAGAATTTGCATTAGAGAAATAAATGCCCCATGTCCAAACCTATTGGACTGCTAACAAAAACATTGCTCAAGACCTACCACCATGACTTTGGCAGACTTGGAATGAATCTTGCAAACTCTGTGCCTATGATGGCAGTCTTTTGAACTCGTAAGATCTACATTGCAACCATCAACTCAAAAACGTACAGACTCCATGTGGGGATTTTTTTCCCGAGTAGCCAAGGGACCAGGGAAAACCACTATAAGTGTTGCCCATACTTGTCCACCTCTAGAGATATCTTCAAAATAAGTCCTCTTGCCAAGTTTCATACCTATATAATATTCTTTGGAGCATGAAAAAACTGGGATTTCTATTGCAGAACTATTTTTCTCCGTGTTTTCGATATCATTATCCTCTGCATGACAAGTCCTATCCTTGAATTTAGAATCCTTAGAACACCTGTGCGGTTTGCGATGTTCCTTGGTGCCACAAAAATTCTTACAACCATTAAGATCCCACATCCTCCATCTTTGGAGAGGACTTTTATCTTTCTGGTTCGTCTTTTATAAGTCCTACTTGACTTCTCAAGCCTAAGAAATCAACATTCCTATCCTCCATATCACTGGACTTCATAGACCCCATCGTGATTTTACAGAGATTTGGCTCAACCTTGAGAGAGAAATCCAAAAAACCCGAGCTTCTTAAAGATGACCCATAACCAAAAGTGGATCCAGAGCCACATTGAGGAGAATACACAGACCCATTATGAATTGCATTGTCATCCATTAGAGTACCCCCACCATCTCCTGTTTCATTTTCCCATTGAACCCTCTTTTAAAGGTTAGTTCCTCTATTAGGAAATAATATTATATTATCCCAGTCCCATGGGGAGTGTTGGTGGTGTTGGATTAACCAACATTCAGGGGATCTCCCCGATATGAGGTCCCAATTACCTCACACTGTTTGGTGTAGGACTCCCATCCAGTATGATGGCCCGATTTCCATATACTTAGATATTTGCCTCAACTTTGACTTTTAGCACATGAGAGTGTTGCAATGGTACCTTCGAAAAGTAAGGTGAGTGTTCCTAGTGAGTGTGCAATGTAACTATTTTTAGGTTATGTTACTTCAAAAGGGGAAAAAAGTGAGCCTCTAAGTGAGAGGTAATAGTACCACCTAGGAAGAGACAAGCAAACCAGGAAAGGATTGTCCACCATCCAGTGGAATATTCCACAGTGGATGTGGCAGACGTTAAAACCAAAGAACAGGGAAAGTTCCTTCTACCATCCAACAAAATAGTCCACAACGTTTGTGACGATTGTTATAACCGATGAGTGGGCAAAGGTCTATCTAGTATCCTATGGATTAGTCCATAAGGATGAGACAACAATGACAACCATAACAACACATTCCAACAAGGTAAGCACTAAAACAACTGAAATAGTTCAACTATCTTAGTACATGTGAAACAAACATGAAATATAAATTCTCACAGAATAGTCTTACAAACATCCATAAGTCATGCATGGAAACGTGTTGGACCTATAAGGCTTCTATATTAAGAAAAATTTCCAAGACACATCACTAGCCCCAGTAGTGGGACATTGGAGCCACTCCTTGCTCCTCAAGGAACTAACCGAAACTCCCTATGCTTTGTGGGAGGAGCCAAGGTGAAAAGTCCTTCGCTCATACAATGAGGGGGGTATATATAACAAATGGGTGATGCTTGACCCCTTGTGACTCTTTAACTACCCTCATGACTTTTCAACTTCCTATGAATTTTCAACTGACATGGCTCTTCATATTATTGTGTGTCCATTGAACTTCCACTTTACATTAAATTTGATATACAACATACATATGGCTCATAATAATGATGTGGCCTTTGACAACTCATGACATGACTTGAGATGACACTACTGACATGGACTAGCTTGCTGAGGTGGCAATGTCAAGCCACTGCTGCTACTAAGTGATATATGTGTTCTTGGATGTGCTTTATCCTCTCCTCCACATGGCTTGATGATGTAGGGTCTTCAATTATCTTCGGTATTGAGAGATGGTTGCATGCATGCATTCCCTTCTCTTGTTCTTGATAAGCTTCTTCATCTGTTTAGTTGTATGTGAGTCTTCAAACATGTTCACTCATTCTTATCCTTCTTCATTGTCTCGCCATAATCTAATAGTGTACATTTTCCTGCGATTCACTCATGATGGGACGAAATCAAATCCAAAACCTTTTAGTCTAAGTTGAAGCATTGTTACCCATGGACTGGGCCTGGGACAAGTGATAGGTTGGGAGGTTGGTCACTGAGACTGTGCACAATGAAGCTCAGGCTTAGCTGTGGAACTCTGGAGCACAATACTTATTTTTGGGGAAGTTTGGATAGAGGCCACTAGGAGGCAGTATTGCACAGTTGAGACAACCGGTGACTGATGTAGGATAGGACCTTGGGAGGCAGGTTTGTGCAGTTCTTGGAATTAGTGAGTCCCGACTGAGGGGGAACATTGAGGAGACACTTCTTCACCATTATGGGAGGCAAGGTAGGTTTGGTCTTATACGCATTGCGGGGTTCTATTTGGCAGGGAAGAAACTTGGTGACTGATCTTACGAAATGCGTAGTTCAGGTCAGGCTAGGAGAAGTTACTGCGCAAATATGGGGATGAAGGAAAGCTTCTTAGCTTTGTAATTATGCAGTGAAACTGCCTTGGGGGACAATTACTACACACTGCACAGTTCGAGGTATCAAGGTTTCATCATTGAGGGCTGAGACTACGTAGTGCACAATTCGATCAATGTTTGTAGAAGGTGAGTTGCCTGGTCGGAAGAATTCTCGGTGAAATGGCTAAGTGCAGGAGGTAGGTGAACCTGTGAGGAACTTGAACTTGTCATCACACACCTAACATACTTCAATGACACTAAAACATAGACCACCAAAACAACAAGATGAAGCATTACCCTTTGTGAGACGGTCCTAGAACAAAAGTGGCAAGTGTGACACTTGAGGTGAACGTAGGACGATTGTGATGACACTTGTGCGAAAATGCTTAAAACTTTGTGTACAAGTGCGATATATATTTTCATATCTAGGACAACTCAAATACACAAGGAACAACCTTTGAAATCACCATAACAAGACTGCAAGCAAGGTAAAACAATCAAACATGCCAAAATACAACAGTTGAAAAAACAAGCAAAATGGGTGAAAAGACTCTAAGAGAGATCATGGGATGATCTCAAGTGTTTGGAACCATAAAGGGAAAGACCAAGGAAGGCTCCAAAATTTAAGTGCAAGCCAAAATTTTGGAGGGTATTGCAGTCGCTACAACAGGGAGGAAGATAACTTCATGTACTAGTCTATGAGTACATTTTTCCTTGAAAGGTTTATTTTTAGATTCCAAGTGAACTGACTACCAAAAATAGTAAGGACTTCTCTACACTATCCTCAACCCTCAAAACTAAACCTGGTGCTTGAAATTCTCCACCATGATTACCATATTCACTGATATGGTCAATTCCATGGATTCCAGGAGTGAGAAAGAGTGTCGTCGACCCACTTTTAGATGAAGTGTCTGATTATATATCACCATCTACAAATGAGCCAAGAAAGAACCCATTAACAACAATGGACTCTCCATACTTGCTGAAATATTTGGTGAAAGTCACTATGACACATTAAAAAATATACCCATTAAATTCTCCAACTGTGTTATTAAAAGGCTTATCTTAATCTATTCATAAATATCTAATAGAATCATCATTCGATAAAAGAAATACACCATAAATGTGCATTTCCAAGAGGCCTAAAACACACAAAAGTTTACACCCATCTAAATACTATCTTATTCCACACGACCCTGGACTAATCACTCTCTTGAAACCTCACTCTTGAAGATGAGTTTGATATGTAATATGTACTTTACAAACTAATGGAGGAAATTCCTCTAGCATTTCCAATCGCCAACAATTACTTCAAGCCTTTAAGTGATGAGTTGGAAAAGTACTACTAATTTATTTTAGGCCATGGGGTCTTGTGTCTCTCTTTCATATAGGTCATGAAATCCTTTGACAGAACATTGGCTTTTCTCAACCTAATATACCCTCTGTTGAGAAATCCTTAGTGCAAAAATTAGAGTTGATTTCTCTTATACGTGATAATTGTTTATGATTATGTGTTGAATTCTTATTACTTTTTTTTATGTCTTTGTCATCAAACAATTACCAAAATCATAAACTATGAATATCACAAAAGATAATGGACACAATATGTAGGCTTTAAGCCAGGGAAAAATCCATTATAAGGGGAAAACCTAGAAAATTCTTCTCTTATAAAATCAAATCAAATGATAAATCCAAGGCATAAACACCAAGGAAAAGACCTCCCACAAGACCCAAGTCAGCCCTCCTTTTAAGCTTCTTCAACAAGTCAAAATATCCTCAAGTCAATAGTAGACAAAGCCTTCCAAACTAGCACAAACTTCATATTTTTGTCCCCTGTAATAGAATTTCAACCCTTGCGATAGAACTGAAACTTCGGCCCCTATAATTAGGTCTACAATTTTGCACATGTGGTAGATTTAGGGCAGATTATCTCTCTTTTGCCCTTCATTCTCTCCTTTGACTTTAGCTCCTCTTTTAGCCTTTTTCGCTTGCTTTTCTCCTTCGTCTTGGCACATAAATCGAACTTGCTTGAGATGAGGTCAAACTCTCTTATATATATACACTTCTAGGAGGTCAAATTACCCCTTTCAAGGCAACTTGGTCTTATGGGTGTAAAATTGACATTTTTGACTCAAATAATTGTTTTTTTCCATTTTATTTTCAACGCCAAAATGGAAGTTGACTCTATAATAATAATTGGACTCATGAAAAATATTATTTTGACTCAATAAACCCTAGAAACATGAAGAATATTCTTTGCCTAATTAATAAATTTACTTGAGCATGAAACCCATACTTATAAAATAATATATTATTGTTTTCTTTTGACATTTACATAAAATATATAATTACATAAGTACAATGACAATTAGGAACACTGAACCCAAATATATTTTTCAACACCCTCGTCATTTCTTTGAAGTTAGTTAGTGCATTTTTGACTAGTAAAATGTGAAAATCATAATTAAAAGAATAAAGTAAATAAAATTACATGCATGTGGAGCTCATGCAAGGGAGGTCCTTGCATGAGGCCCACCTGGCCTCTCCACTGAAGGATCACACCTAATGGGCTGCTTACATTCCAACTATTGGAAAATGTAACTAATTTTGGTCTTCATTATTGTATCAAAATGTATTTCATGGAAAAAGAAAAAGGAAGAAAAAAAAATGTTCAAGCATGGGTTTCATTCTAAAGAAATTATTATTTTATTAGTTAAGCATGCTCTTCATGCTTCTAGGATTTGATGAGTCAAATTGTCTAAGTCTTATTTGGACCTATTGTAAAGAAAAAGGAAAAATAAATTTTTAATATGCATTTTGGTTAAAATTCCCTCTAGAATCCAATTCGGCCTAGCTGTCATGACAAGTATAAATAGAAGAAATTTGGAGCTCATTTTGGACACACAATTTGGATTATCTGACCTAAAATTTCACAGAGATAGAGGAGGGTCGAAATCTAAAATGGACAAGGAAATAAGGGTTTATCGTCAACTCAAATCTGTGGAAGTTCTACCTTGACATATACATTGTTGAAGATCTATTTCTGTTGATCTACATTTTGTTGGTTTCTTTTTTTTGATGGATTTGTTGAAGGAAGGTCTAACTTGGCATCTAGAGGGTTGGTTATGGGTCTTAGATATCTCATTTTAATCTGATTCTATAAGAAGATATTTTTCTAGTTTTTCCCCTAGAGAAGGGTTTTGCCCTAGCTTGGAGCCTATATCTTGTTTTCTTTGTGTTCTTGTGATCTTCATGTTTTTATGTTTGGTAATTTATTTATGAACGAAGAAAAACATAATAAGACAATGCCAACAAATTCACAAGTAATTATCAAAGAAGGAGAAGTTGAACTTAACTTGCAAACCTCCCATTTCTCCAACATGGTACTAGAGTTAAGGTAGTTTGAAGAAAGAGGTCTGAAGATAACTTTCGTTGGCTTGTTATTAAGAATTTATGCACTGATGCATCCCTAAAAGTGACTCATTATATTATTAAGTCTCACATCAATTATAATGTACTCACTCATGTATAAATCATAAAACAAAATTTTGTGGAAGTCGTAAATAGAAGGTTCGAAAGTAACAAAACGTCGAAAGCTTTTGAAGAATGTTTTCTATGAACCGTGATTCTATTATATTATATCGTAGCTTGCTCTTTTCACATAAAAATTTCTCACACATCCTACATCCAGTGGCTCTCAGATCTCTGTGGATTTTGGTTGATGGTTCTCATTCTCTATTAATCACACCTTTTCTCATGGTTCGTATTAACTATGGTCCGCATTTCTATTAGCTCTAGGAAATTGAAAGAGACTGTTACAATGAACTAGGGATACTTCTTCTTCATGAATTGTACTATGAGACTCATCACATTGGCCCATTACAATAATTCGCTCTAAGGTTCACAATGTTTTGAATCTCGTGACATTGCTCATAGTGTGGTTTCCTTGAAATGCTCGTAATTTATAATGATTTATGGAAATAACAATAAGTGGAACTCATAATGGTTTGTTGGGATGCATTTTTTTAAAAATTCATGTGAATCACACTTTATATTCATATTCTTTGAAGTTTGGATTTATGGCCATCCTTATGTTGATTGTTGATTCCTCGAATATTCGGGAATTAGACAGACATGGGCACGGTCAATTATTTGACCACGCCCATCTCCATCTGATTCCCAAATATTCTGGGAATCAACAATCGAGATAAGCTCAAGGTGGATTTATAATGAGGTATTCCTGAGCTCGCATTACAGTGATTGATGGCATGATCACATTACAGTGATTGGATCGTTTACATAACTCGCATTGGTTAGCTATAGTGGCTTGCATCATAATTATAAATCTCGTCTTGTGGATCATGTAACTCAGTGACTTCATGGATCACACACTCCCATGACTCTACAGTTTTGTCACTCACATTTCTGAATAGTGACATGCTTTGAGGCTCATACTTATGATTTCAACAAGACTCTCATACTTTTTGTTGCGTCACTTTATAGAGTGACATCGCTCCTGCTATCTGAAGATATCACATGGCTTGTGACATAAATATCTCGCTTACCCTAATTCTGGCTCATAGTAATACTCATTTGTGAATGCATTTACAATGTGGCTTGTTACAATAAAACATAATAGTGTATTATTGCAATTGGTCACATCAATGATTACATGGTTCTTATACATCCCACATACATTATTTATGGCTTGCCTATATTCTGTGAGAATCACTCATAGATAGTGTCATCGATTACTCTATTATATAGTGGCAATAACTACTCTATACAGTGGCAACAATTAACAAAATTCTTTGTCTCACACAACATTTCATATTGACTTGGTAGTCAGATTTATATATAATTCACACACACACACACACACACACATATATACTGGGTAAAGATTCAACTTGTAAATAACATAAGATATTCTTGTGACACTCGTGCAAGTATTCCTGAGGTTCAAATTTGACTTGGACTTGGAGCAATGAAAAAAAATTACATAACCATGATGGCGGTGACCAAATGACCTTCATATAAATGACAATATCTTGACAGTGTGACTATGGTCATGAGAATTTAATGAAATTAAGAAAAAATAATCTTAGAAACAATCTTGAATTGATGAGTCTAGACATATCTTGCAGCTCAACATGGGAGAAGTTGAGGCACATGTATTGAATAAGTGTTGACACATGAAGAAGGATCAAATCCTAGCAAAGAAAAAGGTATGCTAATATCACAAGGTATGTATATTTTCTATATGCATTTCATGATATTTGTTGAGATCTCTAGGCCATGATTTTCTTTTTAATAAAGGGCTTGCATAAACATAAAGACATATAGCTGTCAATATGGTAGCATTCTAAGTATCTAGGCCTTGAGATCAAGAGATGTAATGTATGAGTTTTTTGCATGATACATCTTAATGTACAGTTGGTTTGAAAATTTATGGTACATAGGGTTTGTAAACCCTATATGAGATTTGGATTGGAGAACCCTAGAAAAGGAAACCCTAATTGTTCCCTTTAAGGAATCCCTAGTTCTTGAGAAATGGTATCTAGGGTTTGTTGGCTAAATATTTTGTGATATCTCAAAACCCTATAATATAGTTTTTAAAAAAATACTCTAGGGTATGTTAAACCCTAGGTCTGAGTGTTTTCGCCAAAAAAAACTCTAATAAGGGTTAGGTCAAGGAATGTCCAGGGTTTGTAACTAGAACCCTAGAAGTACACTTTTGAGAAGTCATGGAAACCCTAGATTGCTAGGATTGGAATTATGATCTTATCCTTGTATATCTTACTTGGTTATACTTGCTAGGATTGGAATTATGCTCTTATCCTTGTATATATTGCTTGGTTATACTTGATAGTAAAGAATTGCATGCACATGATAAAGGCTCTCAAAACTATAAAAGAAATATGAGAAGGATGGAAAATAAAAACTTGTGCTTGATGATGACTCCTTGATAATGATGAGCATGATGGAAAGAGGGTTTTGTAAGGACCCTGATGTTATTGAAGCTTCCATATGATGAGTTCATTCCAGGAACACATTGGAAGTTATAGCATAACATTGTTACAATATGGAGACAGAGAATACAAAGGAATGTTGACTTTAGAGGGAGTAAGTAACATAATTTGACATGATGCCTTAACTAAGATGCTATTATGAATTATAGAAATTTTGAGGTCTAAAATGGGCCTCCTAAGTAATATTATAAAATAATAGTGGAAATAATAAAATAAGATTAGATTATATCATTAAATTTTAGAGGGAAAAAAGAAAAAACTACTTTTTTCAACTCGTATTAACAACTTATCTCCCTATGGTTTTACTCAAATTTTTAGTGGGAGTACTCATTGGATGAGGAATTTAACTCCTCATCCAAGGAGTACACATGTTTCATATTTTGGATGGACCCTGCTACATGAAAAAACGTGATTGCAATCACGATTTTCATGAATTTCTCATTTTTTGTGTAGCAAGGTCCATCCAAAGTATGAAACATGGGTACTCCTTGGATAAAGAATTAAATTCCTCATCCAACGAGTTTTCTCACTTGAAATTTGAGTAAAACCATAGGGAGATAAGTTGAAAATATGAGTTGAGAAGGTAGCTTTTTTAATTTTTAATATTTTTAGCTTTTTACTCCAAAAATGGTGAGTCATCCCCCATGGTTGAAATCATCATCTTGAATCCTATTGGTTTTTATAAAGTTTATTTTGGTTATACATTTTTTTTTAGGCCCATTTTAGACCTAAAAATTTCTCTAATGATCTAGTAACTCTAATATCGATGATCTGCTTAGGATATGACTTGGCTACTTGGGAGGACATATTGCAAAAACATGTGAAGAAGCTAGAAAGAGAGTTTACTTGATGATGTTGTAGCTAAAGTTGCGTGATTTGATCATGGAACACATGGTTTGTGTGGATTGCATTGTTGATGGCTTGAATAAACATAAGGAATTGATATGACTCTTTGAAAGAGTATAAGGAAGAACTCTGAGAAAGGCATGTGCTACCAGTTGTGAGAAATTTTTGGCTCCTTGAAAAGGATAAATGAGCTAGTTGATGAAAATGGTGATCAATTGACAATATCTAGAAAGATCAAAGTTTGATATGTTATATTGTTGCAAGGAGCTGAAAAGCCCAGTCATGAAGATAACATGTGGAATATTTTGGCTTCATAAAACGTTTGGTACCCAGAAATGTTGAAGCTATGGTATGATGTGAATCTCTAAAACTACAATTATATCTCCATGGAAGAACAAGTAGTTGATGTTTTGATGATATATAATACTAACTAAGGATTGTGATGATGTTTCCTTAATTGAGAGGGAGTAAGAAACCTCTTTCATGTTTGAGAAGGAGTATGGATCTCCTCCTTGGTTGAGAGGGAGTGATGATGTACATTGTATTCTCCATGTGTCATGCACTAGGCCAGGACTAATAGTTGTAAGTCTAGTGAAGGCACTAGAAGGGGGAATGGAGGATTGGATAAGCATCTAGGATTGGTACTCCTTGAGGATTAGGAATCCAAGATAAGAATTAGTCTCATGGATCGACACTCTTTGAGGATGGGACAGGGTATTCAAGATAAAAGTGGTAAAAGAGGACTAATATTATTTGAGGGTTGGGAATCCAAGATAAGAATAGCCTTGGATGAACATAATCAATGAACATCCATATGTGGTATGTGCCTTGTGAGGTCGTGTGGTGTCTTAGGTAAATCCTCCCACTATTGTGCTTTGATCTAGTGGAGATATAGAGCTTTTTAATCAAGGCATTGCTATGTTGACAATGTTGGTTATGATGTTGATGCTTAAATATGGCTTATCAATATGACTCTTCTTATGAGAATATTTCTGTTTTAGAGTATTCGTGTACAGAGTGTAGAATTATGAATACCTCCCTATTAGAGAAATTTTGAGGTATAAAATGGGCCTCCTAAGGAATATTATAAAATAATAGTGGAAGTCTTAAAATAAGATTAGATTAAATCATCAAATTTTAGAGGGGAAAAATAAAAAACTATTTTTTCAACTCGTATTTTCAACTTATCTCCCTATGGTTTTACTCAAATTTTGAGTGGGAACACTCGTTGGATATGGAATTTCATTCCTCATCCAAGGAGTACCCATTTTGCATACTTTCGTTGGACCTTGATACACAAAAAAATGAAAAATACATGAAAAACCAAGATTGCAATCACGTTTTTCATGTATTTCTCATGTTTTGTGTAGAAGGGTCTGTTGAAAATATGCAAAATGGTTACTTCTTGGATGAGGAATTAAATTTTCATCCAATGAATACTCCCACTCGAAATTTGAGTAAAACCATAGGTAGATAAGTTGAAAATATTAGTTGAAAAAGTAGTTTTTTATCTTTTTATTTTTTAATATTTATACTCTTTTACTCCAAAAATGGTGAATCATCCCTCATAGTTGACATCATAATCTTGAATTCTATTGGTTCTTATAGAGTTGATTTTGGTTGTACATTTTTTTTAGCCTCATTTTAGACCTCAAAACTTCTCTAATGCTAGTTAAGAGGGAGTGTTGAAAATATAACTAAGTCTGGTCTTCATAATTGTATCAAAATGTATTTTATGTAAAAATCAAAATGAAGAAAAAACAAAAAAAAATGTTCAAGTATGGGTTTCATGCTTAAGAAATTATTATTTTATTAGTTAAGCATGTTCTTCATGCTTCTAGGATTTGATAAGTCAAACAGTCAAAGTCCTATTTAGACCTATTGTAAAGAACAAGGAAAAATAATTTCTTAATATGCATTTCGGGTAAAATTCCCTCTAGAAGCCATGTCAATTGACTTGTCAAGTCAACTCTACCCAAAAATACATTATTGTTCGCACCCCTTTGGACAAGTATAAATAGAAGAAAATTGGAGCTCATTTTGGATGCACAATTTGGACTATCTGGTTTGAAATTTTATAGACATAGAGGAGGGTCGAAATTTGAAATGGACAAGGAAAGACGGGTTTATCTTCAACTCAGTTTTGTGGAAGCTTTTCCTTGACATATCCATTGTTGAAGATCTTTTTATGATGATCTACATGTTGCTGGTCTATTGTTGTTGATAGATTTGTTGAAGGAAGGCATGACTTGGAATATAGAGGGTTGGTTATGGGTCTTAGATATCTCATTTTGATCTTATTTTATAGGAAGATAATTTTTTGAGCTTTACACTTGGAAGGGGTTTTTCCTTAGCTTGGAGCTTATATCTAGTGTTCTCTATGTTCTTATGATCTTCATATTTTTATGTTTGGTAATTGCTTGATGAAATAAGAAAAACATAATAAGCTAATGCCAACAAATTCACAAGTAATTATCAAAGAAGGAGAAGTTGAATTTAACTTGCAAACCTCCCATTTCTCCAACACCCACTGCTTTCATTCTTCACCAAACTAGAAATATCTAGAATGAATCTTGTTTGTACCAGTCTACTCTTTATTTTGTTCATCACAGGTACCATTCCATTCAACATGCATAACTATTAAAGTAGACTAGTATGGTATTATTACTGTGCTTAGAATATGTGGTTTTTCCACCTCCCAAGATGAGAATGGTAATGCCATATAATGCACTCTCCAAATTCTTGGTTTTAGGAAGGTTAAGAAGATAGGGTGACTTGCAAAATAAGAGTAATGACAAGTTAAAGGTGATTTGCAATGGAGAAGGAGTTGTCTTTGTTGAAGCTTCCACAAATTTTACCATCAATGAATTCCACCTTGTCCAGAATTTTTGCAAGACTTGGAAGAAGTTGTTGTATAAGGTCAATGTCACTAATTTTTTTGGCATTCCAATATTGGTCGTTCACGTAATTTTATCCTCGATTCAAGAAACAACTAAGCATACACATGTATGTGAGTGATTTGTAACATTCATTTCAGTGCAGGTTATGTGGCTAAGATGTGGAGGATTTTTTTTATATGTTGGATTTAGCCATTGCTTATGTGATGCACTGGGAAGTTCATAGTTTCTGCATGCATGGGCAAAGATGGTTAGAAGGGGAACGATGGTTTTAGTTAATATGATTTGGAGGAGGAATTTTTATCACCCCAAGGGTCCAGCTCAGTTTGAATAATCGCATGCCAAGTTTACAAAGCTTCAAGATTTCTATAATTTCAAGGAGTGATTGAGACCATATGCAATTGTTAGCAGCTTTTTATTTTCCACCTCTGCAAAACACTGCACCTCTGCATAGCTCTTGGAAATTAAGAAAATCACACATAGGGATTAGGCTTGTAAATGCACGAAAGTGCTCTCCACTCATGTTTAGAGATGTTGGATTAGAGATATGGACCTTCTGAGTGTGCAAGCCATCAAACTTATCTTTATTGGGAATGCACAAAAGTGATAGATGTAGAGCCACAACAACACAAGAACATATTTTGCAAGAAATTATTAAAATTTCTTCATGTTTTCCTTCCTATCAAGCAAAGCCCTAAATTGGGATCACTGGATCATTCTTAGAACAAACGAAAAATAACTAAACCATTCAAATCAAATCAGTGATGTCATTTGAATCTCTACAATGGAGGACAATGAATCTCTACAGTGTCACTAAGAAGCGTCACTATGAAGAACTCCACAATAGAATTCCTATAAACGTAATTAATTATTATAGTCATTATTTTTAAAAATTGTTTACTATTTTTTAATGATATAAATATTTGTTTTATAGGGTTTTTTTAATTTCATCTTTGTTAGAAACAATGGAAACTAGGACACTACTAGGGGGGAGGGGTGAATCAGTAGTGTGGCCAAGTTATACAATTTTCACAAATTAACTCTTCAATCACTTTAGCAATTTATTCATGGATCAACAACACAACAGAATCATGTAAAATATAACATTACATGCACATGAGAAACACATATACACAAGAAACCAATCTTTTATCCATTACAAGTTTCAACTTGATTACATGATTTCCCCACGAGCTACTACTTGTAGGTTTATCAACTGCTACTAAAAGGAACTTCTATCCATGCTCAGTTATCAACTACCACTTAAAGGGACTACTTCTACTGCTCATTTACTAGTGCCCAATGGAAGGGATACTTTCCCCTGCTCGTTTACTAGTACTCACTGAAAGGGACACTTGCCCCTTCTCGTTTACCACAATCTGTCGAAAGGGACTCTTTCCCCCAAATATTTACTAGCACCCACTAGAAGGAAATACTACCCCTAATCTATAAGCTACCACTTATCATCCATGGTGATCCATCTTTCATCCATTTTCAAACTCAGATCAATAGGCCTTTTATCAATAAATTTTTTCTTACCGCAACTGCTCACCAAGCCACCATAAAACACCTTCAACAATCTATGGTTGTTGACACAAACACCATCACCTTCACCAATTTATGATTGCTAATAAAAACATCATGCTCTCCTTTACCAATAGCATCAACACCTTAGCATCATTTTGCTACTCTCACAATTTTGTTGTGCACATTAAAAAAATCCTACTTCTTCTCTCACTCATACAACCACCAATAGCTCAAGCTCCAACAATGCTCTACCGCACACACCTATACAACAACAAATAGTTCACATGCAATCTATTTCATTCCACCTCTCAGAAAATACTTACAAAATCCTTTGCTTCTATTCGAATAACACAATGTCAACAACACTCTCCCATGCAACACCATAGCAACATTCTTTTGCTCTCACAATTCTACTACACTCACCTATGCAACAACCAAAAAATCTTGCAACTTACTCAACCAATTTTTTTTCATTCTAATTCCGCCTTTAAAGGAATTCTAGGCTATTATTTTTAATTGATTCTCAGTTATCTTGCCTTTGATCTGTGCATGAGTCTTTAGTTTTACCTCTGTCCTATTAATTTGAGTTTTCTAATTCTACTTTTTAAGTCCTTGATTCCAATACTACTCTTGGAAACTCAACCTCTAAATTTTCTCCTCAAATCTGTTGTTTTGGAAATTTAACAAGTTTTAGCTAGGATTTGCTAAGTTTGTCAGTACTCCAACCTTGGATTAATTTGAAAAACCTACCTCTTAATGGGAAGTTCCATCGACATGTTGTTAGACTGGTTGTCAACTTGTTATTTATGGAAAATCTTTTGAATCTGCCTCTTACCTATCTGCTGCTCTCGACACTCCAAACTGCCAACTCGTTCATGCTATTTAGCATTCTGTTGTTTTGTTTGTATTTAGCTTAAATTTCAAACAATGACTAGATATCACTTTCCAAAGCTATCGAATGTTCATGTTAAAGCCTTTGCGGCTTTATTAAAATGTTGCCAGCTCATCCATCTATGTTGCTGCCACCAAAATTTGTGTTGCCAATTCATTCTTTCCATTGCCACCACCTTGTTGTAGCCCAAAAGGCCTTCACGACCCTTTTCTTATTTTAACATAGAACTACTACATATCATCCAAATTTGGACTTTAGGCCCTCTTCGCAAGCACCTTACATGTTTTCCTTGTCGTAATACCATGTTTCTACAACAACCATCTTAGGCCCTCGACACTAATCCCTTTCAAGCCTTACATGGGCCAATTCTCTGTATAAATGGCTTTGTGCCATTTCTTGTGTTTCTATCCTAAACAACCAGTGGCATAGTCCAGGTGCTAAGCCAAATCTCCCAAGAGCCTCCACAAATCCCAGGGCTCGTTTCTATATGAAACGACCCAGGAGATGTGTATGAGTGCAAAGCTCGATACTCCCAAAATTTAGTGCCTTTTTCTTCCACTGTGTCCTTGGTCTCTTAGTTGTTGCATGGGACCTGCATGGGTGCTTAGCCTGTAGCTCCTCTATCCTGACACATCCCTTTGTACCATGTTTAAATCTTCCAAACCCCAATGAGTGGGATGAGCTATCAATGGGGTTTGCTTGCTCTCATTCCTATTTGCTGTTACTCTACCATGATGTCCCAACCCTTGCTACTACCCAACGCTTCTACTGCACTCACCACTAAAATGTCGTTGGGCTCCATCTAGCGGGATAAGTTGGATGGTAGGGTTTTCTCAGACCTCTTTTCATTGGTTTCCACTATCCACTGTTAATTCCTACATGTCCCGGTGCCTGTTTTCTGGCTAATCTCTACGCATAAAAACTAACCATTGGTCTCTAACCTTCGAGATGACTTCACTCATGCCACGTGTTAACATGTACGTGGTCCATGTGTCCACTAGAAAAGGGCCATTCGAGCGCCCAAAACTATTGAATCTTCCTACCACGTGTCTCTCTCCTATTATTTGTACTAACATCATCATTTACTGCCATCTGGGTCAATCAAATGCTGCCACTTATCCCGGTTAGAGAGGAGAGAGAAAGTCGTCATCAAGGCCTATTTTTCATCCCAATCCTTTTTTATTTTGATTTTTGGATTTTGAAACTTTTCCTTTGTTTTTCCACCAAAATCCTTTGGGCTAGCTCTCTGCTTCACTGTCTGTTATGTTTTACCTTCTCGGGGTTTCCTTTCGAGCTCACCTTACACGGGCTAAGCTGGCAGAATGGGCCTTCCTCTTTTAACTTCTCATTAGTCACTCTGTCGTGTCGTTGCATTGTCAAATTCTGCCATGTCTTGGCATTAATAGCCCAACGCATAACCTTGGAATCTATAACTTTATCGTCAGGTAATACATCGACTGAGTGGGCTCCACCTGCTTTGTTCCTCCTTGTGCTACACATATTTGCGCCCTTTGCACATCTCCGGTGTACTTCCTCTAGGGTGATACCGTTGGTTGAGATCCACCTCCTCGGTCCCCATTGGGTAGTGTGTATTTATTTCTCCATGTTATCTTAGCTACAACTGTCTATTCACTTAGACTTGGGCTATAATATGATTCCGCTGGGGTGAACCCTATGGGGTAAGCCTGTTGGGAAAACATGTAGTATGGGCACCACCACTAGACAATAAAAAACTTATCCATTGCTACTGTGTCTTGCCATGTCAGCTTGGAGCTCTCACTTAGAGGCTCCACCTATCTTGGCACTTATGCTAACTTTGGATGTGTGCCAAAGGTCATCTAAAACCTTTGCTAACTCTATTATTTTGGACTTGGGGTCACCAAAATTTGATTGGCTCTAACTTTTGAACCAGGAGGCCATTTTTGACCTTCTATATATTGTTGAAAATCTCTTTCAGAACTCTATCTGTTTGGGTGGCTTCCATCTGCATATAAGATGATCTGCTACTCCAAAATAGGCTCCAAAGCCTTTGCACCTTTCTTTGCCACCATTGACATTGCCTTTACTTTTGCTTTTCCTTTGCCACCTTTTCCATTGTACTTTCCATTAATCATTTCCTTGGCCACCAATGACAAATTTTTTACCATTTCATTTTCCTTTGCCAATATTTTCCATTGCACTTTCCATCAGTCATCTTTTTCATCAATAACAACACATTTCCAACAATCTCCCCCTTTGGCATTGATGGTAACACCAAGATCAAACAACACATCATTATCATTGATCATTACCATCTTGACACGTCTCCCTTTGAATTGCCACTAATTATTCACCATCTTGTGTTTGATCAACAATACTTCTCCCCCTTTGACATTAATGGAAAAGATACTAACATGCTCCCCCTGTCAACAATCTCCCTTTGTCTTCTGATCTTGTGGACCTATCAACTGTGTTAGTGTAAACATTTTAGAAAAGTGTACCAAAAATGCTTCACTTAAGTCAATGGTGACAAGTGACCCTAACAAAAAAATGTGGTTGCTTCTAAGCTTTAGATCTGCAATAAAACATGATAAAACCCTGCAAGAAAATATTTGATGCAAGCCCAAAACATATAGCAGTAAAAGAGAAGTGTAATAACCCAATGGAAGATTTTAAATGAATAATAATTTTATTGAAACCCCTGGTGAAGATGATTTACAATATGGGTCTATAAATCCCCCTGTGTGGGATGGGTCCTTTGATGTTCTTGTGCTTTAGTGATCTTGTTCTTCTCTCTTAAAATGTAGAAAACCCAAAGGCAAGATGGAACTCAAGTGGGAGCTCAAATATTATTAGGCGATAATGTTGACGATGATAATGATAATGGTAAAGAATGAATAGAAAACCCTCTTATTTATAACAAAGTATTGGACTAAATTAGGAATTGGAAAATAATAAAATATTATTGACCAAATCAAAATATAACTGTTAGGAATAATTTATTATATTTTTGGAGAGGGAAAAGATATTCAAAGTGGTCAAATATATTTATTTAGAAAATGGTTGAAGTAATTAACAAATAAAATGATTTATTAATCACTTTGTGAGAATTACGAAAAGTGTGAATTTGAAATATTATTAAATAGTGATTGAACAAATATTCCAAAAATAAAATTAAGGAATAATAAATAAATAATGATTTATTTAATTATTCCCAGGTGATTTATTCAAATGTGTTAAGAAATAATTATCAAATAATGATTCATAATTATTTTTAGAGAAAAATAACTAATGATTTATTCAATTATTCTCATGGGGTTCTTTTTGTTTTAAAAAGAAATAATTTAATAAAAATGGTTTACTAAATTATTTCCTATGGTGAAAGTGATTTTACTATGGTAAAATTAATCCTACATGCTGCATTTCAATCCACCTAGTTAGAAATGGCTAGTTGATGAATTTTTAGGTGATAACAAGTTGCTTCTTCTTATGCTGAAAAAAATCAGATGCCTCTGATATGATCCAAGCAACGTCCTCTCTATCATGTGAAGAATATTACATTGAAGGGAAAGGAGAATTTACTCCCAATCATTGCCTCAAGCAAACAATAGGGATCTCTTGCTGAAACAACACATGCTTGTGAAACTAAGCAATGAAAAATAACTCCTACTAGTCCGAGTCTCAGCTAGGATTACATTCATAAGTTTACCTACCTAGACACATACACCTCTCTTCTAACAAAGAGTCTAATAACTGTAAATACCAATTGATAGTACCATTAATACCATGAGATACTAGTTACCAATTGGAACAACATCATAGTACTCAATCCATTCATATACACCATTAGCCTATTGAAATATGGAAACAAGAATATTCCAATTTAATTTGTCCTTAAATTAAATTGTGAATTAAAATCAAATTTAGTCTTAACAACTACTTCGAAATAAATAATTAATTTATTTTGAATTAATTAGTTAGAGAAATTCAAGTTAGAAGTCTTTCCGAAGTCATGATTGAGTTATATTTTAGTTGTAATTAGTTAACTCAGTTTACTGAGTTAAGTCCAGTTAAATTAGTTCCAAACTCTTTGAGCAACTGATAGTGAGTTAACAGTCAGTTGATGCATTAATGCACTCAAATAGTGCTACTCCAATTAACTGAAGATTCCCTCATCAGAAACTCATGCATGTCTATTCTAAGAAAGACCCAGTGGAGATAAATGTTCAAGGACAATGTATTATTAGTTGCATGTGTTTTCTCATGGAGAAAACTCATGCATGCAGTCAAGGATTCATCCTTGAGGATTGCGCAGTTTTGAAGGATTAATTTTCCACTTGGTAAAAGGAAAATCATCCACAAGGAACAATGCAAGGAAATAGGAGCTTGGAGGGTAGAGAGGAAGGCAAGAGAGAAGCCAAGATTTCCTGTGAGCATCTGTGAGGATTGTACTGAGAGTTGGCTAGCTGTGAGAGCTAAGGCTTTGTATAATTCCTATGTATTTCCACCATGCATGATAATACAATAGTGTGGAGTTTTATCTGAGGATTTCCCCAAAGTATTTTCATGTGTATTGTGACATTGATAATTCTTCTTTTGGTTATATAGTTCAGCTCGATCTTTAAGCTTCCAAAAATTGATAGTAGAAGTAGGTTATATTATTCTTCTTTGATTTATATTGCATTATCGGGTTAACCTACAATAGATTTTCTACATGGTATCAAAGCTGTGAACAATTTACTGAGAGGAGAATTTGAAGTTTGAATTTCGGGGTTGCAGGTGCAAATTGAATTCATATCATACTTCAAGGTTGGCCAATGGCGTTCTATGGCTTAAGACTCTAGTATGCCTTGGAAGGTAGCTCGAATTACAAGGCATGGAAAGATAGAGTGGAGGCTGTATTAGAAGACAATGGCTTGAAGGAATTCATTAATCTAGAAATCCAAAATCCAGCTTCAACTAATGCACAAGAGTTGGCTGAGTGGAAGAAGTGCGTGGCAAAGGCGAGACGGATCATCCTTGAGGGAGTTCGAGACCATATTCTCTCGAGTCTCCATGGGAAGGATACTCCATTTTCAATGTGGAAGACATTGAAGGACCTCTACCAGAACAATAGCGACCAGAGGAAATTGGCGCTTAAGGATAAGCTTCAAAGAATCAATATGGAGAAGGGTGATACTATTTCCACATATCTGAACAAGCTCACCATCTATAGAGATGAGCTTGGCAGTGTTCGAATAACTACTACCAATGATGATATGGTGAGCCTCACTCTCCTTGGCCTTCCAAAGAGTTGGAATAGCTACCAGGACTCTGTGAATGGAAGGGAGAAACTACCGGATTGGGAACGACCGTGGTCAGATCTTATGCAGGAGGAGATTAGGAGGAGGACACAAGATGGTTCTTCATCCAAGAATGATGATGATGAAAATCTAGCCTTATCAAGTAAGGCAAGGAAAGGGAAGGGGGAGGCTTCCCATTTCAAATTGAATTATTCTCATGGAGGGTAGAAGGGTGACATGTCTAAAGTAAGATGCTTTAATTGTCACAATATGGGACATTATGCAACTAATTTCCCAACGAAGAAGTCCAATAAGGGATCCTCGGAAGGATCGGAAGGTGAGGCATCAACCTCTCAATTCGAAATGGACTTTACCCTCATTGCATGCATGGTGTCATCAATGATGGGTTTTGTCTGGTATCTTGACAGTGGAGCCTCATTCCACATGACCGGTGATAAAAATTTATTCAGTGCCTTGGAGGAGAAAGACCTCAAGATGTGCATAGAGATGGGTGATGACACAAGGTATAGTGTTTCAAGAGTGGGCACGGTTTCTTTTCAAAGGGAGCATGGAGCTCCTCTCACCTTGACAAATGTGATGTATGTGCTTGGATTGAAGAAGAACTTGGTATCAGTCACGATGTTGGAGGAAAAAGGCTATGATTTTGTCTTCAGTAAAGGAAAGGTGTTCCTAAGACACATAGCCATGGGTCAGACCAAGAGGATAGGGATTCGGGTGAAGAATCTCTATAAACTAGAGGTAGATGATTGTGCAGCATTGAGTACAAAAGTAAAATTGGTGTAAAGCCAAGACATTAGCAAGTTGTGGCACAGGTGGTTGGGCCATTTTCATCATGAGGCTTTGAAGATAATGCAATAGATATCTACAAGACTTCCCAAAGGTAAACTTGAGCAAGTTGACACATGCAAAGGTTGTACCTTTGGAAAGTACACCAAGTCTTCCTTTCATGATCGAGACAGTCGAGCAGAGGCTCTCTTAGAGCGAGTTCATATTGATTAGTGTGGACCATTATCAATGACATCCACAATGAAGCAAAGGTATTATGTGATTTCATTTGATGACTATTCTCATAAATGTTGGATTTATTTCATGCAAAAGGACCAAACTTCCACAAAGTTTTTGGAGTTCAAAGATTTGGTCGAGAAATAGTTAGGGAAGAAGATCAAGGCCTTGAGAAGTGACAATGGTGGAGAATATGTCTCTCAAGAGTTTAAGGACTTTTGTGCAGCGAAAGGAATTAAACGAGAGTTGATGACATCTCATAACCCACAGTAGAATGGGGTGGCCGAGAGGAAGAACAGAACTATTATAGGGGCAGCACGGGCAATGCTGCATGACCAAGGCCTAGCACTTCACTTGTGGGCTGAGGCATGCGACACAACGGTCTATTTGCAGAATGGAAGCCTGCATCACATACTTGGGATGAAGACACCGGAGGAAGCTTTCTCCGGTAAGAGACCAGATGTGGTTCACTTCAAGATCTTTGGCTCATCGATATATTGCCATGTGACAAAGGAGGCACATAAGAAGCTTGAGCTGACAATAGAGTTGGGGATATTTGTGGGGTACATTGATACACCTCACAATTATCGGGTGTACTTGCCTACCAGTGAAAGGACAGTGGTTTGCAGAGATCTCAATTTTGATGAGCAGAAGGCCATGTGAGTTTCCCTTGAGAGGGAGCTCCAACTACAGGTTGTGGTGGAACCGTTGGTTCCTAAGGAGGATGAGCCTCAGATTGATGCGGAGCAACTACATGCAGAGGTTCCAGGAGTGGAGACATCCACTTAAGTAGAGTCTTCCAAAGATGGACAGAAGCGCACAAGAGAAGTTGACAGATTGTTGGAGGATGTGAGAGAGAATGTGGGAGCACCACTTCTTAGTGCAGACAGAGGAGGTCACCTGAGAGATACATTGGATACATGGCCCTTGCTAGGGAATGTGTTGAGATCGAGCCATCTTCCTTTGAGGAAGTAGTGCAACAGCCGATTTGGATTGATGCTATGGTGGAGGAGTATGACTCCATGGTTCGTAATAGTGTTTGGGACATGGTTCTGAGACCGAAGAACAAGTCAGTTGTGAGTTCCCGTTGGCTTTACAAGGTAAAGCAAGCTACTGATGGTAGTGTGGAGAAGCATAAGGAAAGATTTGTTTCCTGTGGCTTTTCACAGGTCAAGAGGATCATGTTGCTGCAATATATTTTGACAGAGGAGCAAGATGCTGATATTTTGACAAAGGCATTGTCAAAGTGTAAATTCGAGTTCCATAGAGACAGGATCGGGGTGGAAGATAATCGCTTTCTTGTTGAGAGGGAGTGTTGAAATATGGAAACAAGAATATTCCAATTTAATTTGTCCTTAAATAAAATTGTGATTTAAATTTGAATTTAGTCTTAACAGCTACTTGGAAATAATTAATTAATTAATTTTAAATTAATTAGTTGGAGAAATTCAAGTTAGAAGTCTTTTTGAAGTCATGATTGAGTTATAATTAGTTAACTCAGTTTATAGAGTTAAGTCCAGTTAAATTAGTTCCAAATTGTTTGAGGAACTAATAGTGAGTTAACAATTAGTTGATGCATTAATGCACTCAACTAGTGCTACTCCAGTTAACTGAATATTCCCTCATCAGAAACTCATGCATGTCTATTATGAGAAAGACCCAGTTCAGATAAATGTTCAAGGACATTGTAATATCAGTTGCATGTGTTTTCTCATGGAGAAAACTCATTCATGCATTCAAGGATTCATCTTTGAGGATTGCGCAATTTTGAAGGATTAGTTTTCCACTTGGTAAAAGGAAAATCATCCACAAGGAACAACGCAAGGAAATATGAGCTTGGAGGGCAGAGAGGAAGGCAAGAGCGAAGCCAAGATTGCCTGTGAGCATTTGTGAGTATTGTACTGAGAGCCGGCTAGCTGTGAGAGCTAAGTCTTTGTATCATTCTTATGTATTTCCGCCATGTATGATACTACAATAGTGTGGGGTTTTATCTGAGGATTTCCCCAAAGTATTTTCATGTGTATTGTGCCATTGATTCTCCTTCTTTTGGTTATATTGTTTAGATCGATCTTTAAGCTTTCACAAATTGATAGTAGAAGTAGGTTATAGTATTATGCTTTGATTTATATTGCATTATCGGGTTAACCTACAACAAATTTTCTACATAGCCTATGTAATGCAACACACAACTGATACCAGTTAATGATACCAATTGTTAATGCATAGTCTCATACTCAAATCTTGACTTGAGCATACTCCCTCTGTGGCCATGCTCCCTATTTTCATTCTAAATATGTAAGAAATACTTGCTAAGGAACCTTGTAAACATATCATCACCAAACTGCACATGCTCAGACTACCAATTGATCAACCAACCATACTATTCATAAAAATTGGCATACTTCCCTTTTATCCTTCAGATGCATTCCTTGGAATATTTATTTTTGTTCCTTCAATTTGACCTTTTTAGCTTCCCTTGAAGCCACACTCTTATTTTTAATGAAGAGGAGTAAGGGACCTACTCCCCGTGAGTATATTATCTTCCTGTTTCTTCCACAATTGCACATGCTAAATTTGCTCAACACCATGAACTTGTTTCCTGCATTGATTTTCCTAACTGGGTGGATTTTTGCCATTTCCTAAGCATGCATACCACTTTTTCTCTTGTTTCTCATTATCTTTCTTTAGTGAACTGTCAAGGTTGATGGTGCTGCTTTTAACTGATTGAAGTATCTTCGAGCTATCAAGTACACGAATTGCATAATCTAATATTCTAAATTTCTGTTGATTTTCTTCATAGCCAAACATTGTTCTGTATTGCCTCCATTCACCACTTGAGGTGCTGAAATATCTCATGTGTTGTTATTTTTGTTGGCTCTCAACTCTATTTGCAACATTTTGGAAAAATAATTTCTTACCAAATTTGCATGCAACTGCTTTGTGCCCAAATTTCTTACACTTGTAGCATGCAATATTATTCAAGAAGGGGGAAAGGAATTAAACTTCTTACCAAATACTATGCATGTCCAATTTCTTGGACTATATTTTGCTCTCTTGATGCTATTTGCCACTAAAAATATTTCCTTTGAGGGAAAAAGGCTCTCTGTGCTTGGCTGGTCAAATTTCTCTTCTGAGGAATTTGTGGTTTTGGCAGAAGTTGCATATTCCACTTATACTGATGCACCTTCAATTTCCTCTCTGAAAACATGGAGGAAATTTTCCCTGAGTTATTGCAATAAAAACATATAAGGGGTTGTATACCTTTATTTTGATTCCTGGAAGTCCCTTCATCTCCTTGATGTTGCGTTCTTTTGCTGGTGGGTCCCCTTAACGTTGTTGCTGAGTCATCATCATATTCAATTGTTGTCTCAGCCAGAGAGGAAAAATGGTTGGTTTGATTCTCCTTAAATGGTTCAGAATAATCTACATGCTTATGAAGATTCATTAACTGACCTTTAATATCTTCTTCTCTTGTTCTAGATCCAGATTGATGGCTTTTATTTTCTTGATCTCCTCAAGAGATGATATGAGTTGTCTCCTCAAATATATATTTTCATCAAGATATTCCAAGTCAATAGAGCAGAAACTAGATTCACAACAAGCGTCAATTTCACTTTCAACGTGTCCAAGATTTTGTTCCCTTGATGACTCTAGGGATTCCTCTTCTTCACCAGAGGTGGACCCATTTTCTTCTAGATCTGCTATTGCTACTAAGGTAATCCTTTCTTCACTACAACTTGATGAGCAAATCTCACTTTCACCAGTACTTGTAGTTGAGCAGTTTGAAAATAAATTGCCTATTGTTCTACAATAACAACAAAACAACAACTTACTTGTAGTTTGCATCTCCTCTAGGTGTTGATTTTCAATTTGGTCTCTTGATATAGAAGAATCATCATATGATTCATGATTTTCAATTCTCTTTGAATCTTTTCATGCTTCATCCTCCATGGAAAGCCACTTGACATCACATGCAACTTGCATGTCTTCTTCATAAATGGACTGCAATTTGTCCCATATCTCCTTTGGAGTTTTAAAACATATTACTTTCTCAATGTCTACCTTAGAAAACCCTCTCATGATTTCCTTCCTGACTAATTTATCAAACTTATTATTTATTACTCCATTCTCCATAGGTAGCCACACATCCAAATAAAGAGCTTTCAAGTAGATTCTCATCCTTACCTTCAAAGTTGTATAAATTGAGCCATTCAAAAATGGAACTCCATCTAAGGTAATCTAGTCTTGGTTCTCTGTTATCCTTGATCTTCCTTCTAGCTGTTAAACTAATCTTGAAGGACATTCGATCCGACTCCAGTTGTTAGCAACAATGGAAACCAAGACACGACTTGGGGGCAGGGGGGGGGGGGGGGGGGGTGAATCAGTAGTGTGGCCAAATTATACAATTTTCACAAATTAACTCTCCAATCACTTTCACAATTTATTCATGGATTAGAAACACAACACAATCATGTAAAATATAACATTCTTACACCTGATAAACACATATACAAAAGACACTAATCTTTTATTCATTACATGTTTCAACTTGATTACATGATTTCCCCACAAGCTACTACTTGTAGGTTTATCAGATGCTATTGAAAGGAACTTCTATCCTTGCTCATTTGTCAACCACCACTGAAAGGGATTGTTGTCACTGCTCATTTATCAGTACCCTTTGGAAGGGAAGCTTGCCCCTTCTCGTTTACTAGTACTCACTGGAAGGGACACTTACCCCTACTCATTTATCAATCTTTGCTAAAAGGGACTCTTGCCCCTACTCGTTTATTAGTCTCTACTAAAAGGGACTCTTGCCCCCAAATATTTACTAGCACCCACTAGAAGGAGATGCTACCCCTAGTTTGCAAGATACCACTTTCCAGCCCTGATGATCCATCTTTCATCCATTTTCAAACTCAAATCAATAGGAATTTTACCAATGTTTTTTTTCTTACTGCAAATTTTCACCAAATCCACCATAAAACACCTTCCACAATCTCTAGTTATTGACAAAAACACCATCCCCTTCAGCAATTGATGATTGCTCATAAAAACAACATTCTCTGCTTTACCAATAACATCAAACCTTAGCATCATTCTCCTGCTCTCACAATTCTACAGCGCACACCAATAAAAACCCTCGGGTGCTCTCACTCATATAACCACCAACATCTCAAGCTCCATTAATCTTTTGTTGTGCACACTTATGCAACAACCAACAACTCACACACACTTTGCTACATTCCACCTCTCATACAAGCCTTGCAACACCCTTTGCTTCTATTTGAATAACACCTCCACATCCCTTTCTCATGCAACACCCTAGAAACATTTTGTTGCTCTCACAATTCTATTGCGCACAATTATGCAACAACCAATAGCTCTTACAACTTACTCAACCAAATTCCGCTTATTCGAATTTTGCCTTTAAAGGAATTTTGGACTGATAATTTTTAATTGATCTTCAATTATCTTTCCTTTTATCTGTGTATAAGTCTTTAATTTTACCTTTGTCCTATTAATTTAAGTTTTCTAATTCTTCTCTTCAAGTCCTTGATTCCAATACTGCCATTCAAAACTCAACCTCTGAGTTTTCTGCTCAAATCTATTGTTCTGGAAATTTAACAGGTTTTAGCAAGGATTTGCTAAGTTTGCCAATCCTCCAAACTTGGATTAATTTTCCAAAACTAACTCTTAACATGTAGTTCCACAAACATGTTGTTAGACTATCTTTCGACTTGTTATTTCTAGAAAATATGCTAAATCTGCCTCTTACCTTTCTACTGCTCTTGGCACTTCGAACTGTCAACTCGTTCATGTTATTTAGCATTCAATTGTTTTGTTTATGTTTGGCTTAATTTCCAAACATTTACTAGTTGTCACTTGCCAAAGCTGCTAATTATTGATGCCAAAGTCGTCACAACGTTATTAAAATGTTGTCAACTCATCCACCCATGCTTCTGCCACCAAAATTCATGTTGCCAACTCATTCTTTCCATGCACAACACTTTGTTGTAGCCCCAAAGGCCTTTGTGACACTTGTCTTGTTTTAACATAGAAATATTGCATATCTTCCAAATTTTTCCTTTAAGCCTTCTTTGTAAGCACCTTACTATTTCCCTTGCCATAAGACCATGTTTTTGTGACCACCATCTTAGGCCCTTCGTGTTAAGCCCTTTCAAGCCTTACGCAGGAAAATTCTCTATATAAATGGCTTCGCGCCATTTCTTATGTTTCTACATGAAACAACTAGCGACAAAGTCCGGGCGCTAAGCCAAATCTCCTAAGATCCTTCGTGGTTCTTTTCTTCTTCCCTAGGGCTCGTTTCTATGTGAATCGAACCAAGAGGTGGGTCCAAGCACTAAGCCTGATACTCCCAAAACTCAATTCCTTTTGCTTCCGTCGCGCACTTGGTCTCTTATCCACTACACAGGACTTGCTGGGTGCTTAGCTCATAGCTTCTATGTCCTAACACATCCCTTTGTACCGTGTTTAAATTTTCCGGGCTCCAATGAGAAGAATGAGATGTCAATGGGGTCTGCCCATTCTCATTCCTATTTTTCACTACTCTGCCACCATGTCCTAACCCTTACTAATACCTGGTGCTTCCATTGTGCTCACCACTAACAAACCTTCAAGTTTCATCCAACAGGATGAGTTTGTTGGTAGGGTTTGTTTGAATCTCTTTTCATTGGATGTTGCTATCATTGTTAACGCCTACGTGTCCTAATTCTCATTTTCTAGCCACTTCTCTGCACATAAAAAATAAACCGCCATTCTCCAACCTCTGGGATGACACCACCTGTGGCATGTGTCGACCTTTGAGTGCTCCCGTGTCCACTAGAAAAGGGCCACCCAGGTGCCCAAAATTACTGAATCTTCTTGCCACATGTCTCGCTTCTATTGTCTATGCTAACATCATCATTTGCTATCGTCTGGGCCAATCACATGTTGCCACATGTCACTTTCATAGAGGAGAGAGAAAGTCCTCACTGAGGCCTCTTTTGTGACCCAATCCTTTGTCATGTTGATTTTTGGCTTCCCAAATTTTTCCTTTGTCTTTCCAAAAAAATCCTCCGGGCCTTCTCTCTGTTACATTGCCTACTCTATTTTACCTTTTGAGTTTTTCCTTCCAAGCTCACCCTGCACGAACTGAGGTGATGGAATGGGCCTCCCACTCTTAACTAATTAGTGGTTACTCTGTCATGTCGTTGCACTGTCAAATGTTTTGTGCCCCTGTGTTAATATCTCAACACATAGCCTTGGGTTCTATAACTTTATCGCAAGGTAATACACCAGCTAAGTGGGCTCGACCTGCTCTGTTCCTCCCAACACTACACATATGTGTGCCCTTTGCACATCTTCACGGTACTCCCGTAGGGGTGATACCATTGAGTTGGCTCCACCCGTCCGGTCCCCATTGGCCAGAGCATAGTTGTTCCACCATGTTATCCTGACTACAACCACCCAGTCATTTATAATTGGGCTATAATATGGTTCCACCGGGGTGAACCCTCTGGGGTAAACCTATTGGGCCAATCTGTACTATGGGCACCACCTCCAAACAATGAAAAACTTCTATGCTACTCTTGTGTCTCTCCATGTTAGTCTAGAACTCTCGCTTAGAGGGTCCTCCTGTCTTGGCACTTGTGCCAACTTTGGATACACGCCAAATCTCCTCCAAAACCTATGTTAACTCTGTTATTTTGGACTTAGGGTCACCACACTTTGATTGGCTTTAACTTTTGAAGTAGGAGTCCATTTTCGACCCTTTATATGGCATTAGAAAGCTCTTTCAAAGCTCTATCCATCTGGGTGGCTTACACCTGCATCTGAGACAATCCGCTACTCCAGAATAGGCTCCAAAGGCTTTGCACCTTTTATTTTCCACCATTGCCTTTAGTTTTGCTTTGCCTATGCCACCTTTACCAGTGTATTTTCCATCAATCATTGCCTTGGCCACCAATGACAACATTTTTACCATTGCAATTTCCTTTGCCAATATTTTCCATTGCACTTGCCATTAGTCATCTTTGCCATCAATGATAACACACTTCCAACACTATGGTTATAATGTCACTTATTATGATCCAAATTGTTCAAAATAATATGATAAACCTTGAATATATAAAAAATGAATGAAGAAAAAGAGATATGCTTATGTACTTTTGTTCTCTAAAAAGTGATTAGAAGTTTAATCAATTTTCGCTAAAATTCAACCAAATTCACACTAAACTTATTAAATTTTATAAATATATTTGAATTCAAAATTTTAAAGGGAAAAATGGAAGAAGTAAAAACCCTAATTCATAAACCGTCACCTAGATCCCTTCATTTTTAATGAGATAAGGTTTTTTTCAAAATATATATTCAATCCGACCATGCAACTTTCATTTTTTAAATATAATTTTATTATATATGTGTGTTTTGAAAGTTTCGAATTTTGTAGCTTCATAAATTTAATCATATAAGAACATAATTAAAAATTAGAAATTGTCAAAACTCATGGTCATCTATTAGAGAGTTATTGAAGTGGAACTAAGTAACTAAGATTAGAAATAACAAATTGCTGCAAAGTATATTTTAAACATGAAACATTCCCCAGAGGAAGAGAATTGTTAGGATACTAAACAATATAAGGGGACTCACTAATATAAGTAATGTATAGGTTGGCTTAAAATTAGCCCTATCTATGTGATAAATGAAAATTAACAAATAGTATTATAATCATTCAGACACAGTTTTATATAGTCATTGGATATTTTTGTTTTTATATCAGTTAAGATTAATTTCTTAATATTTCATATAGTCATTCGGTATTTTTTGCTTTTTGATCATTGAAAATTAATTTCTTATTTTTTAGGATTTCCTTTGTAATTTAACAAGGATTTCCTTCTTAATTTAACAACATTATCATTTTCGGGTATTATGCTTTTCCTTTGTGTGATGTCTTGACTTTTATTGCTTAGTTTTTAGTATTTCAAATAAACAAAAAAATTATATCCATGTTTTCCTTGTGCCCTAAGTAATGGGCATTCCATTTAAATCAGAATTTGTGTCCATGCTGAGCATGTGAATAAGTACCAAACATTCTATTTAGATTAAGGATACAAATGCATTGCCCATTTGATTTGGGAGGTTTCAAGGAACTAATACTATGGTATATTGTGCTTGGTATGTTGTGATGAGGTGGAGTCACATATCATCATTGTACCTATTGTTAGGTGATTTTATATAATTATGTGTTTTTGTATTTGGTATAATAAAATTAATAATAAATTTAAGTTAATTATGCAAGAATATTTTAATATTTTGTACAGTAATATTTACATAATTTATAGTAATTAATTGATTAATATATAAATGGTTAATAAAAAAATTTAAATACATTTCCACTAAAAGTATTATATTGATTTTAGTTAGGAAAACATTATTATGAATATAGCTACAAATTCGATGAAAAAATTATTATATTACTATTTACAAATGTTGTATTTTTAATGTTTTTTTTTTTTTTGAAATTGGTGTTTATGGATAGTACATTTTTTTCTCTCGCGGTTAAAATTATATCTTTTACAACCATAGTCTTAATGGTGTCATAATATTGTTGACAAAAGTATTAAAATTAACCCTCAAATTGAAAAAATAATTAAGAAAAATTATAATTTGAAAAAAATATGAACAATTTTTTAAAATCATATATATATATAATAATAATAATAATAATAATAATAATAAAATTATTGTATTTTATTTTTAAACTTATCTCAAAAAAAATTGTAATTATGAGGGGTAGGCCCATCCTTACATTAAAAAATCATAATTTTCTTGCTTTTGTTTTTGATCCACTCGTTGCTAAAAGGAGTATTGATATAATGTTTTTTTACTTATTGGTGAGGGAGAATTCCTAAAGTTAATTCTCATTCTTCACATTATATTTAAAAAGAATGGAGTAAGTTTATTTTGTTGTAATAATGATTAGCATTTACTAGTTACTTGAAATGTTTCAAAAATTTATTTCTATGTTCAAAAAAACATTAAAAGAAGTGTTTTGTGATCACCATATTTTTGTTAACTTAAAAGGTCATAAAGGATGTTACTAGTTACTTGAAATGTTTCAAAAATTTACTTCTATGTTCAAAGATCATTAAAATAAGTGTTTTGTGATCACCATATTTTTGTTAACTTAAAAGGTCATGAAGGATGACAATGTGACAAATATTTTGAAATTTAAATCTAATTTGAGTAAAAGTTGGAAAATCATAAGGTTATTTTCATATTCCACCCTCTTGAAATCACAAAGGTGATAGATTCTTTCATTCCAAAGTGCTTTGGGAATTGAACAATGTGTAGTTTAACTGTGGAGCTCATGGCAATTTGTTTCTATTTAATAATGTTTGTTTTCTTCTTTACAATAGTAAAGAGAGACACTTATTTTTATTTAATTTCAAGATTTGGGTTGATCGCCTCCTTATAACATCTTAGTTTTTTTTTTACCTCCTAACAATATATCATCCCCAATTTCCCTTAAATTTTGATGTAATACTATTTTTAATAGTTTCCTTATTTTGCAAAGTGACCTCCCGTTTTATCCTCCAATGACCTAGCCAAGACTGGGCATCCTTATGCAATCCACCCTTGGGTTGAAGATAGTTTTGGGTAGAGTTAAAAGAAATTTTAGAAATCCTCTTGTCGTCCATGTTGTTTAACATCTTCTTATACATAAGATACCTAGTCATAGATGTGATTTCAACAAGGAAAATGATTTCTTTGGTGAGGGGTATATGATAAGGTGTATTTCTTTTAATCTTGAGATTATAGGTTATAAATTATTTTGTATGTGTTCTACTTCCTCCGTGATTCTTTGTAGGCACTACATCCCAAACCTCACATCCATATAAAATAATGGGGTGAGGAGAGTCTCAAAGACGAGTTTTTATTTTTCCCATAACCAAATATCTATTGACTTACAATTATTTTAGGTTCATAATAAGTTTTACATTCTCCATTTATCCTTTTCTGGATGTTATAATTTTAGTTCAACTTGTGATAAATATTGATTCCATGATACTTGTATGAAGGAACATCCTCCAAGTTGTTGTTGTCACATATAAAAGTACCATATGCAATATTTTTAGATTTAATTATCATGACTTTTCTTTTCAGTATTAAGAGTGATGTCCATATTGAAATAGAAATAATGGAGGATTCTTCATTACTAACTATGATTGTAAGGATTTATCACCAAAAGAACAATATCATTGGCATGAAGAAGAAGAGTAATGACAATGCGAGTCAAAGTGGGGCCAACACAACTTGTTTTTTCCAAACGCTCTTCTAACTTATCAATGTGTATGCCAAAATGGAAGGAGGATAAGGGACACCCTTTCCTACCTCTGATATTGAAATTAATTTCATATGACCGACCCTTAGTGGTCGTAAACTTAACGATAACATTCTCATATAACCTTGTCACAACAACCCTCAACTCAAGTGGGATATTTATCTCTTGGGTTTGTCACAAGAACATTGTCAAAATATTTTCTAAAGTCAACAAAACAACAAGGGAGATTGGCTTTATTAATGTGACACTCAGTTTTTATCTAGATTTTTTTTATATAAAAGGTAGAATTAATGGGCATGAAATAACAAATTGCAATATAAATCGTCTTAGCATGAATGCTAGATATTTCTATCCAAATGTATTGATTCAGAGAGTCTATCTTATGAAGTCGAATGTGAGGAGAACAACTCTTTTTTATATAAGAGGGTTTTCCTCCAATCCCTTTCTGATAGGATTTCTTGTCCCATGTTGACAACAAGATGAACCCATCTATGTGAAAGACCTTAGACTCATCATGCTCCCATGTTTCAATTAGAGACAGAGAGAGGGGTTATGGAATATATCTTCAATGAAGAAATATTTTTATATACCATAAGAAGAATATATATGTTATAGTCTTTGAGGAACTATCATATAACGAGGCTCAAAGCTATTACAAGGCTATACTCATTATAGTTTCAAACATCTCACATGTAGGAATTGAACCTAGGTGAGGATGATTTGTAATGTTTTTTATTTTTATTTTTGCTTTTATATTCATTTTTTGCTTTTTTTACCCTATTTAAATGACACTATTATTTTTCTAAGAACACTTATTATAATTATTATTTAAAAAGAAAATCCTTTTTTTTTTATGATTTTGTTTGTTTTTTTTTATGACTTTTGAGACATTGTTTTTAAAATTTTACAATTTTCACTCTGAAAAAAAAGGGTATTTCTATTGTTGTCTCTTTTAAATTTAAGGGTTGGCATTAATATTTTGGTTCCAAGAATATGAATTATCAAGATCATGATTTCAAAAAACTTGTAATTTTATTTGTAAAAAAGGCAGAGAACAAAATGTTATTGGAAGCACCACTTTTTGATTTAGTAATTGATTTTTACAATACTAATTAACAAATTTGAATGTCATAGAGAAATATAATTTTAAATTTGAAAAAATAATTACTATTAATATCATTTTTTATTGAAATCTCAAATGTTATAGAGAAATATAATTTTAAATTTGAAAATGTTAGAGATAATGGAGAATATCTTAGAATAATGAGTTGGTTCATGAGACCTCAGGATAGGAATTAGTTTCTATCTTTTAGGTTATGGTTCTAACTTCCCTAAATCTATGATTACTATATAATGTGTGATGTACATGAACAATGTACAACGTTCTGCAGAGCCAGACTCTCCTGGTTCAGACTCTCTTTCGTAGAGCTGATCAGTGGGTTTCATTTTATTTAATACAGAACATTGCATTTTTATCATGGTATCAGAGCGTCAGGGCCGAGGAACCTATACGCTAAGTGGAGGGCACGAGTAAGACGAAATTGTAGCAAGTTTTAGGTGCACAAACACGACGATCCCACTATAGACCTTCTACGTGTTTTTATTTTGCTGACCGTCGTAGATTTTAAGTGTACAGTCGCAAGGACCTTCGCAAGTTCATGGTGCTAACTCATGCCGACTGTGCAAACAAGTGAGGGGCTGCATGGAGGCCGAGAGAAGGCTGCGTCTTGGTAGAGGCTGACAACAGAAGGTTGCCTGGAGGTCGAGGTTTTTCGAGGAGGCCGTGGTAGAGGTCGTGAAGGAAGCCATGACAATTTGCGTGTGTGCTGCGAGATCAAATAATATTGGAGATCAACGATCTCTGTCTTTAACATAGATCTGGGGTAAGTCTAACATTTTTGTTTTACCTGTCATTGTTTTTTTTAAATCAACAAGATGAATAATCAAATGTTTGAAGCATGCTTGAATGAGCATAACAAGCTCGATGGCTCCAATTATGCAAATTGGAAATTCAAGATGCAGACTCTGCTAAAAGTGCAGTGCTTGGACGATTACAAATGGGGATGAGAAGAAGCCAGCAGCTGGATCAGCATTAGTCCCAGAGTGGGAGAAGCGAGAAAGTAAAGCAAGGATCCTGCTGAAGATGTCAGTGAAAGACTGTATCATACCACACATTAGAGAATGCAAATCAAAAAGCGAAATCTGGGGAATATTGAAAGATTTGTATGAGATTAGGAATACAAATCGCCTTTTGTTTTTGAAGAGCAAGATATTATCCCTAAAGATGGAGGAGAATGAAATCGTTGCTTCCTTCATAGCAAGGATCAAGGATTTGAAGAAAAAATTGTCAAACATTGGTGAAACAGTTGCAGATACAGATCTTGTAACAATTACCATGAATGGTGTTACCGATGACTACCAAATGTTCATCACTGGGATAAATATGAGAGAGAAAATCTCGAAGTTTGAAGAATTGATAGGAACACTGATGCAAGAAGAAGAAAGAAGATCAACCTTGAAGCCCCAGAGTGCCGATCTTGCATTGATGGCGAAAAATAACTTCTTCAAAGGAAAAGGAAATCCGCAACAACAAAACAGAGGAAGCTCATAGAAAAGACCAAATCCGACCCAAGGTATGAATCTGAATAGAAACAACTCTGTAATTAAATGTTTTTATTGCGGAAAAATTGGTCATATAGATAGGAAGTGCAGGAAGAAGAAATATCAAGAAGAACAACAGAGGTAGAAACGACACGCAGGTCATCTCGCGAATGATAATCATGAGAAGAACTTTAGATTGTTCATGGCAAACTTTGATGAGAATGTTGATGCAAACATCTGGCATGTAGATTCGGGAGCATCAACACATATGACAAGGAACAAGCAATGGTTCAAAGATTTTAAAGAAATCAACGACGGAGCACAAATCTACCTAGGTGATGATAGAAGTCATCAGATCAAAGGGTGTGGGAAAATTTTTGTCATTTTACCTAATGGTAAAGTAAGACAAATTCACAATGTCATGTATGTGCCCGGTGTAACAAAGAACTTGATTTTTGTATCCATGATTACAGATCAAGATCTTAAAGTTGAATTTTTTAAATCTAACTGTTATATTAAAGATCTGCTAGATGGCATGAAGACAATTGCTACAGGAATTCAAACAAGAGGTTTGTACAAATTGGATGTAAGACGAGCACCAATTCGAGCTTTAACAACAGTGGGTTTGACTACATAAGAGCTGTGGCATCAGAGATTTGGTCATATCAACTACAATGATTTGTTGTTGCTTCAGAAAAAGGAAATGGTAAGAGATCTTCCAATGTTAAAACAAGTGCATAATGATTGTGATGCATGTACATTAGAAAAGATGCATAGAGAAGAATTCCCTGTTTGAGTAGAGAAGAAACAGAGAGATATACTTGAGTTAGTGCACACAAATATTTGTGAACCCCTTCTCCATTAAGGGGGAGTGTTAGAAATAATGGAGAATATCTTAGAATAGTGAGTTGGTTCACGAGAACTCAGGATAGGAATTAGTTTCTATTTTTTAGGTTATGGCTCTAACTTCCCTAAATCTATGATCACTATATAATGTGTGATGTACATGAACAATGTAGAGCGTTCTGCAGAGCCAGACTCTCCTGGTTCAGATTCTTTTTCGTAGAGCTGGCCAATGGATTTCATTTTATTTAATACGGAACATTGCATTTTTATTAGAAAAAATGTTACGATTATTGTTTTTTTTATTCAAAGCTCGATTTTAAGATTTTTGCCAATAACATTATAACATTATTAATATTCCCATTACAAAAAATTGTAATTAAAAAAATATATTATCGATAATATTATTTCTTAAAATAAAAATTTGTTTTAATTTTTTTCCTTACTTGTTAATGTTTTCATTCTGAAGTTACAGTTCTCCTTGACATCGCCTCTAAGGGTTGCAAATACCATCATCATCTGGACCTCAGATTGTCCCAGACTAGACCGACGGATATCAAAAGGGAGCAAGCTAAACCGTTTCTAGACACGGACTCGGGTGGACGCCATCAGGAGCGAGGTATTGTTATAATTATTTTTGCTTTAGAGTTTATTCGGTTGCGTTTCTAGACACCCTATTTGCAAATCAAAGTTCAAATGAAATTAATATTTTTTATTTTTTATTTTATTTCGGGTAGGTAAGTAGCTAGGGTTTTTTATTTGTTATTGCACTTGTTTGAATATACTTTGCATTCAAATTGGTTTTTTTTTTTAATAATAAATTTTATTGATGTAAGTAATACAACTTGAAAGTTATCTAATCATTATAGTTAATTATTATAAAAAGTAAGATATAGGATATTTGAAAATTATATATATATATATATATATATATATATATATATTATTTTTTAATATTTAGCATAATAGTTAAGACATTCTAATTTTATAAAATTGGAATTTTTAGTAAAATGAGCCTAATAAAAGATGAGAAACAAAGAATACAATTGATAGCCATAGAAACTTTTAGGGAAAGAAGCATCTTGATTTTAAATAGGGTTGGTGCCAAAAACGAAGTTATACAAGGATAATTGAAAAGAGGTGGGGTAACCTTGATGGTGAGAGGAATCACGACAACATTGACAGAGATGAGGCAAACAATTCTCTAAGGGGTCACTGAGATGTTGAAGAGAATTTTTCTGTGTGTGAATAGTTTGTAGGCTTCTAGAATCCTATTGATCGAGATGCATATGTATTTGAAATGATAGACGAGTCACCAAGATATGGAGACAAAACTCAAGATGAAGTGCATTATTTTGTAGATACATATTGTGACAATGCCTTGCAATCTACCAGTACACCAATGTTGGTTCACATAGTTGGACGAAAGATGAAAATTGGATGACCAAGAACAATTAAACCAAAGAATAAGCTAGGATGATGGAAAACGATTAAGGAGCCAATATGTAGTAATGATAACCATGATAATGATAGGAATTATAGTAGCAATGACAGAGATGAGGCAAATAATTCTTTCAAGAGTTACCAATATGTGGACGATAATGTGTCCAAGTATAAACAATCTGCAGGTCTCCAGATTGATATTGATCAAGATGCATCTAAAAAGAAAGATGAGTCGCTAAGATGTGGAGACAACATTCAAGATGGAGTGCATTATTTTGCAAATACAGATTGGTTCTATGCCAAGCAATTTTTTGGTACGCTAGTGATGGTTAACACAATTGAAGCAAATGGGAAGTGTGGACGATTGAGAAAGATTAAAGAACCCATATGTAGTAGCAACCATGATGATGAGAGGAATTGCACCAGCAATGACAAAGGTGAGGCAAACAATTATTTCTTGAGTTTTGAAGACATCAAGGAGAATTTTTCCATGTACAAACAATTTATAGGTCTCAAGAATTCTATCAATCAAGATTTCATGCTCTGGGAGACGAAACATGGAACCTATCACATAAGAAACTCTATTTTTGTGATGAAATTGATCTCATTGTAGATTCACATGAGGGCCTGCCATAATGGGAAGGTGGCAGTGAAATACTAGCCAAATTAAATGACACATGACCAGTTGTAAGTGCCCTTTGACAGATGATGAAGGTTGGTGGGGATCCATCCCCTAAAAGTCTTTACATTCATTCGATCCTACCTATAATAACTATGTAAGTAGTGAATGTTTACACATTTACAAAGAAGACCATTCAATGCCCCATTAAATATGTAATTCTTGAAAGAAATACGTTCTAAAGGGTGGCCTCTTATGGTGGACTTACATCGAACATTTTGCAGGCAATTGCAAGAGTTGGATATTCATGCTCCCCTATTGAGCATTCCAAAGTCTATAGGGAAGTTGAGGCACTTACAATAGATCTTGATGGTTCCTGCTACTAAATATTCATTCGATGAGGAAAAGGTCAATCTGACAAAATTTCTGTAATAATTTTGCCTTATGCAGTCACTAATAGCATTGGACTTACGAAAGTGCTCAGAAATGAAGTCACTGCCTGAATGATTTGGTAACTTAACCAATATCAAACATATCTTCTTGAAAAAGTGCAATAAATTGGATACTTGCCAAATTTTTTTGGTAATTTAAACAATCTCAGAAAAATTGAGTTGTTTGAGTGTCAAGCTTTGAAGAGGTTGTCAAATTCCTTTGGTAAGTTAAACAACCTCCAACATATTTCATTGATTATGTGCAAAATTTTGAGATCTTGTTAGATTCCTTTAGTAATTTAACTGAACTCCAATATATTTAGCTATCTAATTTCCCAACTTTGAAGAGGATGCCATAATATTTTGTAATATAACCAACCTCCTACATATCAAGCAATCATGGTGCCCCACTTGGAAAGGTTTCCATATTCCTTTTGTAAATTAATTGAACTCCAACATCTTGATCTAGAGTCTTGCACTAAATTAACCATGTCAAGGGATAGGAAATATAAGCACACTTGAGTACATAAATCTCTTTGAATGTAGGGAAAATGAAGTCTTCCCTCCATAGGTGGCTCATCAAAGGTCACTTAAAATGTTATATATGAGAGGTACAAATTTAAAAGAATTGTAAAGTGTAATTGGAGAGTTAAATGATTTGGAAGTACTAGATGTAGGCCCTTTGCTAGACATGTTGTCATATGTAACTTAAAGAACTTGAAGAAATTGCAACTCTATGTACGTAAGGAATTGAAATGTTTGTAAACTTTGTTGGGTGACCTAAATAAATTTAAGGAATTGCAACTTCATAAATGTAAGGAATTGAAATGTTTGTCGCCTTCTCTTGGACTATTGGCTCAATTGACTGACTTGATGGTAATTGATTGTCCATTGATAGACAAAATTTGATTTGAGAAGGTGAAAGAAGAAAGAGAAATATTAAGTGATTTGGACTCTTCCATTCACAACTACATACTTCCATGGCTCTGACTATTAGAGGTTGTAGGGAGAAGGATATTAAAGTTATCATTTAATGAAGATGTTGGCTTTAACCTTCACGATCTAAGAACGTCTTATTGTAATAATGTAGAGGATGTTGGAACATTTCTGGCTACATGTAGATTTATCATTTAGGTTTTGTGATAACTTGACAAAAATACATATGATATGTCGTCTTCCAAAACTTCAAGAGCTAGCTATTGTTCGTTGCAAGAAATTGGAGGAGTTGCCACATATTGAATCATTGTTATCTTTTAGGTATTTAAACACAAGTGGGTGTGTGAGGTTGAAGAGCATACAGGGATTGGGGCAATTGTCACAACTTCAACAACTATCTATTAGTGGGTGTTCCGAGTTAGAAGGCTTCAAAGCCTTTATAAATTCTTGTTGAATTCTTCTGTACTAATTACAACTTCCAAACAATTGACATACATTCATATCAATGCTCTCTTCCATTGCATTGAGGTTCCATCTAATTTGGGCCTAAGCTTTTCTCCATTATTAGTGTTTTCTTCATAATTTAGGGACTTCATTGGGCTCACTACTCTTATGAGCTTCTATGGTGGATAATATTTCATTAATTTTCTCTTTATTTGCATGTTAATGTGATCATTCATGGTGATGACCATTTTATGTTGGAATGTCATGGAGCATTGAATGGAAATGGATGGATCAAATGGGTTAGATTTCCCAAATCAATTACCTTAAATGGCCACATGTTTATCCAAGTATTTAATGTGGATTCAAGTGACCTATTGATCAAAAACCTATTCGTCATGGTTGGGGATTGCAATTTTCAAGTTGGAAGTATGAAGACATCTTTGACAAAGCCACCCATTGAAGTAGAACCAATGGAAACAACACACATGTGACTAATAGAAAGATGAGAATCACCATTTAAAGAAAATAGAAGCATTAACATTTTGAAGCCTCAATCAAGTTATTTATGGGTTTATATTTATTCATGGTATGGACTTGAGGGGAAACAAGCCAAGGTCAAGGGAAAAGATGAGAATTGCAATTTTGGAGATAGAATTGAGGTGGAGGCCTTCATTTCTATTTCTTAGTAGCAAACCACCACCAAGGTTCAAGGTTAAATTCTCATCCTAACAATGCACACTTATATTTTTGTCTTTGAATAATTGCTTTGATGACACATAAGTTGCTTGATGTTCATTTCAATCAATGGTTTCATACTTTTATTTTAATTGTAATAGTGACCCATGAAAACATCACTATACATAATGATGCTCTATTTCCTTGTACCCCAATAGTCATTAGAAGTTTCTCTTTATATATCACCATTTTATAGTTCTTGAGATTTCCATTAGAAACATTAATTAGGGTTGACTTAACTAAGAAACAGTAACTCAAAAACTCCCACATTGCATCTTTCCATATGCATTCACATTTACCCTCATTAAAAGCCATTTTGAAGATTCATTTTTCTCAACAAAACCATATCCTCCAATCTTTAAATAATGTAACTATTAGGATTTCATTTCCCCATTTTGGGGGTATGAATATATATATATATATATATATATATATATATATATATATATATATATATATATATATATATATATATATATTATATATATATATATATATATATACATATATAATTCTAGTGTTTGTGCTATTAAACCAAAAAACAAAATGTATTATGTAGATCCACCATAATAATACTATGTGAACCTGGTGTGTGGGTGGCCCCATTGGATGGATCGTATTTCCGTGCTTCGTTCTTCTTTCTGTAACATCTATTTTCTTCATATCTATTGGGAGAAGAATATGGAAGCAGATGTTCTGTCTAAAAAAGGGGTTTCCCTTTTGCTTGGAAAAATGTTTTTCGTACTTCTGATCGATGGATCCATCTCATAAGAGGGCTCTTTTGAGTTCTGATTACTAGATGCCAGTTCCTCTATTTTTTTCTCGTGATTTTGGATTTCAGTAGGCTGATTTTTTGAATGTTGTAGGCAGTGTAGCCACTTAATATTTTCTTTGTAACACTTTTTTTTTTTTTTTTCTATTTTCTTGGAAGTGTTTTTTTGTACTTTCTCTTTATCCTCAAATATGGAAATATGTAACTTCTCTTATTAATAAGAAGAAGCTTTGTTTTTTTCTGCTCAAAAAAAGGTGTGTGGGTGGTAGCACAATAGGAAAAAAACATGTTGGTAAGCCTTTGTGTATCCAAGTGATTGGAAATTTAATGCCTCATACATATCTCACCAAAGGAACTTAAAAAATTTATTAATAATAATACTATGTAGACACATTGTCATTGTATTTATATAATGGTGGAATAAAATGGATGCATCATTTGAATAATTAAGCTAAAGACGTTATTTCAAGGGAAGGCTCCCACGAAACATCATCGTCTATCTAGAACCAATGAAAGATACATGTATACATTTAGATCAAAACTATTAGATGGAGCCACGATACTAGAATTCCTATGCTTCAGTTTTTCTATCTACTTTGTCTCTTCTTCCTCCAAACTTGTGTACATCACCATGGGGGTGCCCTTTTAAGACCGACTTTTCAAATGAAGGAAAATGACCTAAGTACCAAGTAATATTTTATGGCACTAATGTATGTCTTGGCCAGAACTAGTATGGAAATACCTCTTTTCAAGAGTGGTGACGTCAATAATCCCTCCAATTATAGGACCATAATGATAAACCCCTTGTTTGCAAAGTTATTTGGAAGCATGCTAGAAAATAATATCAGAAAGTGGGCAGAAGAAAGAGATAAGCATGCTAAAGGGAAAGAATGTTTTAAACCTAGACATTCCAGAGTTGATCATTGTATAATTTTAAGGGACATCACTGAAATTTTTTGGGAGAAAAAGGAAGAAGCCTTTTGTTGCTTTGTTTATTTTAGAAAAGAATTTGACACAGTTCCTAGGGATAAGTTGTGGCACATAATGGAGGAACTTGGGGTTCCTAAACATTTGAGAGCAGTTGTGGATAGGCTGTATGAAGAGGTGAAAGTAAAAATTAGAACTTCAACAAGCATTTCTAAAAGTTTTAGAAGCGATATCAGGGTCAAGCAAGGTTTCCCATTGACTCCAACCCTTTTTGGTTTATATATCGACAAGCTTGAGGAGTGGTTAAATTCGCAAGGGGTGATGATATCCATTTGGGCAAGTTTGTTATAAGGCTTCTTTTGTATTCATATGACCTTATTCTGATTGCTAAATCAACTCTTGGTTTGCAAGAGCACTTACTATCACTTGAGCACCCTAATTTTTTTTTCAAAACTTTGGAAAGTTTGCCTTATTTCTAGTCATGGTCTTATAATAAGTTTTGAGTCATCGCATGATTAAAGGGATAAGTGATAGGATTAGAGTCTTATAAGTGTCATTCTCATTTCCAAACCCCTCTTTAATTCATGGTGTTAAAGGGTCTCTAGTTCATTTCATGCTTAAAGGGTTAGGTCCTAGGGTTAGAAGTCTTTAAGGTCATATTTCATTTCCAAGCAAAGTTTGATAGCCTTATTCCATGTATTAGAAGTCTCACCTTGTGTTTAGAAGTCATATCTCAAGTCATTTTGAAGAAATTTTGAAATTAGCTAAGAATCCACGTTTTCATAGCGCATAAAGTGTAAAAAACATGTTTTGTGCTACGAAATCACTGAAGCAGCCTTTTTTAGCAAAAAAACTATTTTAAGTAGTCAACTTCCAAGAGGTATTTTGAGCAACTGAAAGAATATTTTGGAAAACTGAAAGAGTTTTTTATTCCTAACATACTGAACCATAAAAACCTCTTTTAGTTTCTTCAAATTCATTATGATCTGGGAGAAGTTGATGACTCAACTTGCACTACGAAACTACTGTAGGAGCAGTTTTTCACGAATCAGAATTTACCAGTTTACACTTGATATTCAAAGACAGTTTCGGGGTAGTAGGAAAGTTATTTCAAAAACAAAGAGAGGCTTTTGTTTAGCACCGAGTTGTCTACAAAAGCCTCCTTTAGTTTTGCAAAATACATTTTTGATGAGGAGATAAGAGCTCTGTCCCAACACCTATTTTTTAGCCAAAACAGAGCAAGGGACAATCTCCTAGTTTTCAGGACAGATGAAGGAGAAGTTATTAAAGGCTAGCTAGAGGGTTATGGGCATCACCAAGGTCGAAGTTAAGGAGGATCAGCTGTCAAACATTGAATTTAATTCCTATATTAGGCTTTTGTTATCATAATAAGGAGTTGTACTCCTAATTGTATTAGGACTCTAAGATAGCCAGTTAGCTGTGACTTGTATTTAATTGTTTGTTTTATGGTTAGAATAGGTGTCAATCATAGAAATTAAAATTCTCTTGATGAAGGATCATTGAATCCTTATTGTAAAAGCTATATATGAAGCAAGATATGAAATTAGAGAGGGTTGGAAAATGAGATAGAAAAATACTAATTTTGTAAATGCTATGCAGGGACTAATATATACAGAAGCAATTTCACTTTTCTGAAGCTGATATTCTTAGTGTACTTTGGTGAGCTTTATATTTTATCGTTGATATGTTTTACTTCCATATTCTTACTACTTATTACTCAGAATTCATGGAGGAACATGCTCTGACTTCCTTTAAGTGTTAAACTATGGTGAGTTGAGTTCTTGGGTCCTATCTTTGGATGTTTTTCTTCAATGTTTTAATACTTATTACTTAGAATTCATGGTTACTCATGCTATGACTTCCTTTGAGTATTAAACTTTGATGAATCACTTTAAATACTTTCCTTTTGAATACCTTGATGTGTCATTACTCAGAATTCATGTCCACATGCTCTGACTCCTATGAACTTCAAGCTATTGAAACTTTCCTGAATGTGTTCCTCTTTCATTGAAGTATATACAAGCCTCAGTTTTATAAGAAGAGCTATTTGTTATCTTTATCTCTATCACTGACTCCATAGCCCAATGGTAGCAAGTCTCCATCTTTCAACCTATAAACATATCAAATCACAAACCATAGAGTTAGCCATCTATCTATATCTTTAATCAATATCATTAACCCTTTGAGAGAGCCCTCTGAGGCTGAGGAGGCTAAGCCTTAGCTAAGAGATTGGTTTGAAATAGTTACACTGAGATAGTCTGATCAGTAGCCTATCAGGGTCCTATTTTGGTGATAACAGTGGGGATGCAAGTCAATATTAGCAAAACGAAAGTAGTGGTTTTCTCTAAAAAGAGAAAACATAAAAAACATAAGTTCTACTTTGAAGAAAACATTCTGGAAGAAGTTGTGGATTACAAATACCTTTGAATTGACTTCAACAAAAATCTAAGTTGGGATGATTGCAGAAAGAAATAAACTTTGGGGGGTTGGAAAGCATTTTATGCTTTTCAAAATAGGTGTATAGAGGTAGAGTTATGGGACTAGAAAACCAATCAAACTCTTTCTGGGTTTCTAGTGATTCTGGTGATTCTCTATGGTTGTGAACTGTGGGGCAATAGTACATTCGACATGTAGTGGAAACAAATTGAGAAAATTTAGAAGTGTTTGATTACAAACAAATTCAGAATTTAAAAGTGCAATTCCTTATGCTATCTTGTTAAGTGAAACATGGGATGCTCCTATTGAAGCAATTTCTATGGTGCGATTCATAAGGTATCTAAAAAAAATTGAGAAAATGGAAGAGGGTATATGGCCTAAGGTTGTCTTTAATGACATATCTTGCAAAATAAAGAAGACTTGGATGTAATAAAATAACAAATGGTTTAGTAAATGGGGTATTTGATTGAACACGTGTCCCATAAACATTAAAGAGATATTTTTTTTTGTTATGGATAAGTTCCATAAGTGTATTTGGGATAAGGAGATAGGGAGCAAGAAAAAGTACTATATTGAAGTGTTTAATCCCACTCACAATCATAAAAAAAAAGCGTACATAGAGGCCAATATTTCTTGGAGAGCCAAAATTCTTATTGCTCAGTTAAGGACTAATTCTCATCAACTTCGTTGTGAAATAAGGTGCTAGAAAAGGCCAAAAGAATTGTGGAAGGAAAGAGTATGTATTTTTTGTTCTTTCATAGTGGAAACAAAAAAGAATTTAATTTTAGAATGTGAGGCCTTCAAAGACAACAGGGAAAGTTATGCAGATATTCTAGCAGCTATTGATTTAGGTTGCAAGCTAGGGCCAAAACCCCTCCTCTTGAGGGGAAAACCTGTCAATCTCTTCTTTGCTTATATGTTTAAATTGATGAATACCATGACCTAGAGACTCAAAAAAATACCCTCCAAGATCAAGTCTATCATGGCCTCCTGTTGCAATACCTTTGACCTCCCAGTAGATCCGAAGTTCTGCTCCCCATCGACTATTGTTGCTTCTCTAGAAGACTTCAATATCCCTCTAATAGGCTTCCTCTTGACTTTTCTTGCCTTTTCTTGAGTCTTAAGGCTACTAGGATTCCCTACGAGACCTTCTCTTGGCTTCCCTTCTCTTATGCTCCAAAATCGAATCACAAGAGATCCCAGCCCAGAAACCCTAATTTCGATCTTCCCAAGAGAGATAGATAAGGCCCAGAAACACTTCAACTTCTTTAACTTCCCCTTCTTTGCACTTCCTTCTTTGAATTCTTCTTCTTCTTCTTCTGCTTCTTCACATAAGAGATGAGTGAGTGAGTGATCTAAGTGGAGGACGAGTTCCTTTATATATAGGCTTCTTCAAGGGTGGACGTGGCTCTTCATGTAGGACCACTTGACAACTCATTAGGCCGACTTGATCTTGGAGGTATTTTGACATTTTAGAGATAAAATAATTTTTTCTTTACAATTTACAATGTGCCCATAAGGTCTTCAATATATGAAATTGACTCTTATACCTATGAAAAACCCTAGAAACACTCAATGGGTATTTGATCTATAAAATAAAAGAACTTGAGCATGAAATCCATGCTCCAATAATAATAATAACTTATTTTCATTTGATTTTTACAAGAATACATTTCACACTTATGAAGACCGAACCTAGTTACACATTTTTCAATGCTCCCTCTTAACTAAGGAGGTATTCATAAGAGGTACATGGTCATTCTCAATCTAAAGAGATCTTATAAGAAGAATTAGATTGGTAACACATCTATCTAGCATCATATTAACCAACATTGTCACATAGCAAGGCCTTGACTAACAACTCTATCTCTCCACAAGATCAGAGCACAATGTTGGTGATACCAATGATGTATAAACATCATTCATCATTGTTTCCCAAGGTACATACTCCACTCGGGTGTTCACAGAGTATGACCTTCCATTGGACTATCCTTATCTTGGTTAGCTAATCCTCAAAGAATATCAGTCCACGACTACTCTTATCTTGAATTCCCTACCACATTCTCAAAGAGTATCGAATGCTAGATGGCTACCCAATTCTTCATTCTTTCTTCCCAAGTGAAGACAATAATGCAATGTCTATCTCTCCCTCTTAATTAGGTAGGTCAAATCAACCAAACCAATCTTGTCCCTTAAGTATACAAGCTTCTTGTTCGGAAGTGATTTCATCAATATGCCAGCTACCTGTTCATCAGTGGAGATATATTGTAGCTGCAGAACACCATTTTGTACTAGCTCTCGAATATAGTGATACTTGTTGTTGATGTTCTTTGTCTTTCCATGAAATACTAGATTCTCAGACAAACGAATACAACCGGTGTTATCACAAAGTATCACTGTAGGGTTCATCGGTCCTTCAAACAAGTTGGATAGAAACTTTCTTAACCATACTGATTCTCTGCTTACTTCACATGCTGCAATCTATTCAACCTCATTACTACTCAAAGCAACAATGTCTTTCTTTATTCTCCTCCATGAGACCATGGAGGATCCTAAATTGAAACATCCTCCCATAGTGCTTCTTCCATCCTATTCACTACCTCCCCAAGTAGAATATGTACATCTAATCAATTGGACATCATTCCTTCTATCATATTTCAGATAATAGTTGATGGTTCCTCGAAGATATCTCATAATATGATTTCGTGCTATCCAATGATCATGCTTTGGCTCCACTTGGAATTGCCTGAGTACATTTACTACAAAACATATGTATGGTTGAGTATTCACCAAGTACATCAATGAGCCAACAAGTTGTATATACTTGAAGGATCCACAAGGCTTGATTCAAAACTCCTCAGTCTCTTAAAGTTTATGATCATTGGAGTGGTCATAGTTTTACAGTCCATCATGTCGAACTTCTTTAGAATCTCGATCACATACTTTTCTTGACCCGAATAAATTTCATTCGATCCTTGCCAAAATTCTAGTCCCAAATAGTAATGCATTAGCCCGAGATCCTTCATGTCAAATTCTGCTACCAGTTTCTTCTTACATTCTTCAATTTGACCTTCTACACTTGTCAAGAGAAGAACATCTACATATAGAAGAATAATTGCAATTTCATTATTTTCAACTTTAATATAAAGGTTCGAGTTAGCAAAACTTTTTGTGAAGCCTATTCTCTATAGGTATGAATCCATTCTAGCATACCATGCCCTTGGTGCTTGCTTGAGGCCATATAATGCTTTCTTCTATCAACAAACATATGCCTTCCTATATTTGACTTCAAATCCCAAGGGTTGTTCTATATAGACTTCTTCATCTATGTTGTCATTTAGAAATGCAGTCTTGACATCCATTTGGTGGATGTTCCATCCCATCGATGCTGCCAGAGAGACTAATGATCACATCGTTGTATGCCTTATTGTTGGAGAAAATGTTTCTTCATAGTCGATTCCTTCAAGTTGAGAGAACCCTCTAGCCACAAATATTTCTTTATACTTATCTATACTTCCATTAGCTGCATACTTGATCTTATAGATCCACTTGGAAGTAACTACATATTTATCTTTGGGCCTAGGTACGATCTCCCAAACTCCATTCTTCATTATAGATTGATACTCTTCATTCATAACATCCTTACATTCTCAATGTTATACAACCTCTTCAAAGGTGGATGGTTATGCTTCTATTAATTTTGTCATGTATGCAACATACCCAGAATATTTCTGGGTCTCTTACTTTCTCTAAATGATCCTTGCACTGCCCCATGAGCTTCTACATCAAGTAGTGTGGATTTCAACCAATTAGGTCTTTTCCTTGTTTCTGGAATGACCACGGGCTGAACAGGTTCAATAGGCCCTTCTTCTTCATGGTGCTATTCTTCTCCTTCGTTGTCAACTTCATCCTCAAATATAAGAAGTTGTTCATCATCAAAATCTATAGAAAGTTCTTTTGACTTCTTGAATGCTATACTCTTATCAAATATGACATCACGACTAAATTTAATGTGATGCATATCTTTCATATAGATTCTATAAGCTTTTGATGAATTACTATACCCAATAAATATACCTTTCATACCAGAAGGATCTGACTTCTTTCTTTTGTCCTTCGGTATATGAATATACACAGGACACCCAAAGATCTAGAGATGACTTATTTCCAGTGAACACTTCTTCAGGAGTCTTGTGATCTAGAGATATGTGAGGACATTGACTCTGAATGTAGATTGTTGTCTTTGTTACCTCTCCCCACAGAAACTTAGGTAGATCTTGATCGTGTAATATTTCTTTAACACTTCAATAGATATATTCTTTCTTTTTGCGACTCCATTTTATTCAGGAGTGTATGGGACTATCATCTACCTCTTAATCCCAAAATCCTTATAAAATGTTATAATCTCTTTGGATGTATATTCTCCTCCATTATCAGATCTTAGTATCTTGATTCTTCTTTTTGTAAGATTCTCCACTTCAACCTTGAATTCTTGAAATTTTGTAAATACTTCATCCTTGGTTTTCATTAAGTAAACCCAGGTCTTTCTTGAATGATCATCTATGAATGTGACATAGTATAGATGGCCTATAAGTGATTTTGGAGTCATAGGGCCACACACATCAGAGTGGATGAGATCCAAGATTTATTTTGACCCTGAAGCACTACTTCTAAATGGTCTCTTGGTATCCTTGCTCAAAGCATATCCCTTGCAGACACCTTCATGATCTTCCTTTAAATTCGGGATTCCATTTACTATGGAATTTAAATTTGGAAGTATTTTGAAATGCAGATGACCAAATATTCAATGCAAAAGTTCACATGGACTAATCTCAATGTGAACTAGGGCTTGATTTACAGGAGATATTAATCTGTAAAGCCTTCCTTCTCAGATACCAATAACTTTATCTTGACCTAAGCTTGAGTCTTTTCCCCAAGTAACTACTTTGCCATCAATGAAGACTACTCTATCTCCTTTTTCTTCTAAAATTGAAATAGAATGTAAATGTTTGTGGAAACTTGGAACAAGTAGAATGTTGTTGAGGTGGATGTTGTTTCTATCTTCGTGTTTTATGGAAGTAGATCTAATGCCCTTCACAAGATAGCTTTTGTTGTCTCCAAGTTCCAAAGAGTAAGCGGATTTTCCTTTTGATAAGGTCTTCAATCTATTGGAGTGGTCAGTGATGTGACTTGATGCACCACTATCAATTACCCAAATGTCTTCATCTTGGAATTTACTAGAGACAGTCGAGAAGAGACTTTTACCGCTTTCATTGATTGATGCTTTCTTTGAAAAGAATAAGAAACTCCATGCTTCCTAGATACCTTTCTTGAGTTGGCTTGTAATTTTCTTGATGACCTTCTTTATTGTAGAGGATATCTTCATGATGCCCTTAGAGAACCAAAGCTATGATACCATGTTGATTTAGGTTGCAATCTAGGGCCAAACCCCTCCTCTTGAGGGGAAAACCTGTAAATCTCCTCTTTTCTTAGATATTTCAATTGACAAATACCATGACCTAGAGACTCAGAGAAATACCCTCCATTATCAGTCTACCATGACATCCTGCTACAATACCTTCGACCTCCCAATAGATCTGAAATTCTTCTCCCTAGGAATTACTATTGCTTCTTTAGGAGACTTTGATCTCCCTCTAATAGCCTTCCTCTTGACTTCACTTGCCTCGTGTTGAGTCTTAGGGCTACTAAGATGCCCTAAGTGACCTTCACTTGCCTTTCCTTTTCTTCTACTTCCAAAATTGAACCACAAGAAATCCTAGCACAGAAACCCTAACTTTGATCTTCCTAAGAGAGATAGATAAGGCCCAGAAGCACTCAATGGGTGTTTGATCTATAAAATAAAAGAACTTGAGAAGATCAAAGTTAGGGTTTCTTCGCTGGGATTTCTTGTGGTTCAATTTTGGAAGTAGAAGGAAAGGAAAGGAAAGTGAAGGTCACTTAGGGCATCTTAGTAGCCCTAAGACTCAAGACAAGGCAAGTGAAGGCCCATAGAGTCTTCACTATATTACAATGACTCTTATACCTAGGACAAACCCTAGAAGCACTCAATGGGTGTTTGACCTATAAAATAAAAGAACTTGAGCATGAAACCCATGCTCCAATAATAATAATAACTTCTTTTAATTTTATATTTACAAGAATACATTTCACACTTATGAAGGCCGAACCTAGTTACACATTTTTCAACAACAACTAGTTCTTGGGATAATCTATTTAGCGAGGGGGTTTGTCAAGAATATGGAAGCGTTTATTGTGAGGCTTCACAGGAAAAGGGCCGAATACATCAACCATATGAAGAAGCAATTTTTCCCATACGCTATCTTTAGCCTCGTGGACGTTAAAATAAGTTTCTTTCTTTCTTTTCATGGTAAGTTTGAATACCCAAAATGTAATTTGACATGGCATATGCTGAGAATAAGGTTACTTTAAATGTAAAATATACATCGAAGTTAGTTTTGTAGGAGTCTAACAATTTGGAAATTGAACAAGGTTGGTTGCTTGGACTTTGCCTCATCTAAATACATTTTAGATTGTAAATATAAATTAGCGTTGAACATCATTGTAATCACTTTTTTCGTTTTATATTCTTCGAGATTCTAGGCGTTATTAGCATCTGATAATGTTGAATCAATGAAACTTACAGAAACTTTCCTAAGGGATCAAGTGTTTGACACCATAGCAACCTAGAAGAAATAAGCATTTTGGTGTGGAAAAATAGGAAAATAAAGAATTAAAAGTTGCATTCAACAAAATCTGACTACCATTGAGTTTCTCAAAAATTACATTAAGCCCATTATGCCTTTGAAGAACTTGGGGATCAAATTCTATGGACTTTTGTGCATGCTACATTGATCTTTATAATCCATTATAGTTGGCAATAAAGCTAATTTTGTGATGGAAGGGTGGGTACAAATTTGTTAAGAATGTTGCATAAATGTTTGGCGTTAGTATAATTTCAGTGTTGATGGGACAATATCTTCAGATATTTTGATTACCTTCATTGATTTTATCTAATTTTGAATGGATCTATATACTCATAAATTCTACTGAAGTTTCTGATCCAAATTCTTATATCGTCGAATTCAAACTATCATAATGTTGGCCCCAAAAAATCTGTTGTTGTTTGTTCAAAGATTTTACAGGGATAGGAAAAAACAGAATGTACCATCTCATGCTCACACTATTATGCTTTGTGTTGACCAGATTCATATTCACATTTACTTTGAATATGGGGCACTTTTCATAGTTGTGTTAATTAGCAAATTGACTATTACGTTGTGTTTTCATTGGAAGAGCACAAGATATTGTCCTCTAGTTAATTATCAAATTGAAATTGTTGTTTATTTTATGTTTTTGTTTATTTGTGCGTTTTTTTTAATGAGTTTGGTTAGAAATTAGAGTAAAATTTATTAAATTAATAGATTTAATGTGTACAAATTGTATTCAATTAAAAGCAAAAAAAACCACCTATTCAAATGAAGGCCAAGGAGCTTGTGTGTTAGGAAAGCAACTATTTAAAGATAAAAACGATTAAGCGTGCATATAAGAATCAAATCTTGAACCTTAGTGATAGTTTACAACTAAAAAATAGGCAAAATACTACCACCACACACCATCTACCAATTTTGTTGAAAGTAAGTTTGCCAATTCCCAAAAAGTGTAATTGGTGATCCACTTATGTTTTCTCAACATTAATGGAATCTACATATTTAGTGAGGATTGTGGCCATATGAAGGGATTTTAAACTCAGCTTGGTTCATGCCTCACCTAGAAGAAGACTATCAAATAATAAGATGAAATTGCTTTTAACATATTACCTTATCCATAGTTATAGGGGATGTCACACTTAAATATTGGAATTACCAACACTATGGCATTGCAAATATGTCTATTCATAGTAAATATCGACTTCGAAACAATTCATGTGCGTTGAAAAATATCATATCCTAATAATTCACGTGCGTTGAAAAAACATCATACCCTAATAATCCATGTGTGTTGAAAACCATGGTGAACCTACACTGTATAGACTCACCAATAATACTAACTCATGTGCGTTGAAAAATATCATACCCTAATAATTCATGTGCGTTGAAAAAATATCATATCCTAATAATTCATGTGCGTTGAAAAATATCGACTTGGAAACCATAATTAAATATCATATCCTAATAATTCATGTGCGTTGAAAACCATGGTGAACCTACACCGTATAGACTCACCAATAATACTATAATAATATTTTTTATTTATTTACATAATGGTGATAATGATGAACGCTCACTAAAATCAATATAGTTCATCACACCTTAAGAAAATAAGAGATTAATTGAGATTCTTTAATATTTATTCTATGAATGAAAATATGGGAAATAAGTGTATCTAGATGACCATAGTTTTTCTTACTTAACAAGTTCTGAAGGTTGGTATTGTGGCAAATATTTTGACAATTAACACTGATGTAAATTATAATATTTATTGGATTGTATTAAATGGAATTAGCTAAGGTAATCATATATA
>APFE031271147.1:5066-42531 GCA_000404065.3 Pinus taeda | reverse complement strand
TATAATTTTAATTTTAACTATACCAGCCTAGATCTATCTTGACTCCAAATCTACCAAGCCCTTAGAGGGATGAAATCTCTCTCTTGAAGTGAAAAACTCATTTACAGTGAAATGAGATTTGATCCCTCTCAGCCCTTTGTAAATCCGTTAAGATGGATCTAGGTTGGTCTATAATATTCTACACTCCAAAAAAGAAGGTTTGCAATTTGCTGCGTTTTTATCCCTCTCGAGGCATGATATTTCCAAAGTTATATGGATCTAAGTTGTTTTATAAACAGATCAAAACCATAAGGTTGAATATCTATAATTAATAGTGTTGAAATCATAATAGAGATAATGTCTCATATCATCAAAGTGTTTCAAAATATTATAAGTGTGAAATACATATTTAGATAACTAGTAAGGACATATAAATTAAATGGTTGCTAGACATCAAAATACTTATAATATGATACATTTCTCATTGCCAAGATTTTGAAAAAAAAAAAACATAAAAACTAACTAAATTATTTTAAATTATTACTATTATTATCAATTATAAAAATAATTAAGAAATGAATTAAACATATATACATTAAAGAAAAATAACAAGATTCTTAGCCATGGAGATTCATCCCCACTTTATCATGGAAATTCTTAATCTGTAAATATACTTAATTAATTAACTTAATTAAAAAGCCATAACAACTTTGAGATAAATTCAACACTTAATCTGTGTCTACTACTAAAAATATTCTAAAATATTTTGTGGAGATTTAATTTATATCAACCAACTAACAACAATGGATAATTTAATTAAAATTATGCAAACCTTATTCCAAAATAGTCATGCCTACTTAATTACACACACTTACAAGTTCAAATCTGTAAGAACAAAACAAAGCAAACAATGAATATTATAATAACCAAACATAATGAAAATTTGAAATTTTAATGAAAGCTTTTCAATTTTTTAAAAATGATTCAAATAATGAGTTACATTGATTTCAACAATAAGACAATACATTAAGTTAAAAAGGATACTATGCTAATGAAAGTTAATTAAATACATTGATTTAAAGACAAAGTTAAGATAAAGCTAATAGAAATGATAAAAAACATAATTTTTACATAATAATTGTACTCGTGCTCTACAACCCAATATATAGGGGTAGATGTGTAGGCATAAAAGTTTAACATTTGATATTTATATATTGGTTCAATTAAAAAATAATAAAAGTTTTATAAAACATAGACCAAGTATGTGGATGTGTTGTATGTAACAGTTTAAATCTTGACTCAATTAATAATTAAAATTTAAAAATTAATAAAATTTATTTGATATATTGTATTATCTATTTATTTATTTATTTAATTTAATTTAATTTAATTTAATTATTTATTATTTATTTGTTTTATTTTATTTTAGTTTAATTTATTTATTTATTTTTATTTTTTTCCTTTCAGTGAAGCTTAGCCCCTCCAACTCAAGTAAGAAATTATGCTTGGGGAAAAATTGCATAAATAATTATAAATTACATTGGTCAATGCTAAACTAAAAATAGTTGTGTTGACGGTGCTGGACCAGGGGCCCCACACCATTTGGTATAGGAGCCCCATCCAGAATACGGTCTGGTTTCCGAAGCAATGGGCTTTAGTGATGTGCCTTGCCTGCAATAACACATAAAATAGTGTATTCGTGACTTTCATGAACAAGTGTATGATTTTGCAGAGGGTCAAGTGAAATGTATGAAAGGTTCTAACACATTAGGGGAAAATGAGTGAGCCCCATAGAAGCCTGTAATAGTACGCAGCTTGAAAGGAACACTCGAGCATAAATACATCATGAGTTATCCTGCGAAATAGTTCATACAACCATGACATAAACAAAAAACAACACGCATTCAACAAGGTTCATACTATGCAAATGAAATAGTTCATAAGCGTTAGCATAATTGAAATAACATATCTTGCAAACATAACAAGAAAAGTCCTACTATGTTCACAACATATGCATGAAAACATGTCGGTTTTGAGATTTTATTAAATTGAAAGTTCCAAGCATACATATACCATTGACGATCCACTAGCCCCAATAGTGGAACATGAAGTCTACACCTGCTCCTCCAAAGAAATATAATCCCTTTATGCTACAGAGAAGCCATGTCTCTCAACAAACTTCCAAGCTCCTGATTCTAAGCTAAAATCCTAGCCAAAATCTTGGCTCCCAAAGCCCTTTACATGAGTTATGAGGGTATATTTATAACAAAATAGGTGACTATTCACTTCCCCTTATGACTCTTGGACTTCCCTTATGACTCTTCATCTTATTTATAAGATGACTCTTCATATTCCACAGTTGACACTTGGAAATTTCACTTACAAATTAATTACAAAAGAATATTACAATATGCTCATACCCATATCGGACAAAATTGGATACAACCAACTAAATAGACTAATAAGACAAATTAGTTGAGCTTGAGTTTGGGGAAACTCCAGCTCAACAACTTCCACTTGATGTTTCTCGGTCATGCAACAGTGCCAAGCTTTGCACTACACTATGACATCCCCAAATTGTAAGATGGTGTTAGGATGGAATTGGACTCTATCCTCCATGGCATTCAGGTACATTGATTTGGAATAGGTCCGTGTTTCCTTCTTAAGAAAGAGAAACATTGTGTTGATTTCAACAGGGACACCAATGTACTTCTGCATATTTTGTCTGCTTACTTCAAGATATTCCCTGATGGAGATCTGTCTCAACTTCTCCAAGTATTCTTAAATATCCTACCTAACCTAATTCCTACATTTGGTCTCAGTGAGTGAGTCAACTGATGGATGCCGTGCGATTTCACTAAGGAATATTTTTTTTGGGACAATCATGCATATGAGGCTTGAGTGTTGGAAATGAACAATGAGAGCTTTTTGTTATTTTGGATGAGCATTCAAACCTTTTCTTTCTCCAACTCTACCTCTTTCCTTGTATTCTTTCCCAATTCAAGCAATGCCCCTTTGTACTACATTGACCATTCATGCACAATAATAATAGATGATTATACAATCTTGACATGATCTTTACACTTCTGCTGCAACCCATGTAAGTGGACAACTGACTTATGCATGATAGCAATATCCTCATAAATATTCTGTGTGGTCTCTCCCTATGTCAATACTTCATCGAGTATCGTTGCCTTCAATTATTCTAGATAGACCTGTGTGAGAGTTGCATTTTGTACCTCTTCTTAACATTGTTCAACCTCTTGCCTAGTTATTTGCAAGTTCTTTGCAACTTTTTGTTATCGGCCACCAGATAGTCTGTGTTTGAATTTATAGCACATGCGAAGGCCAAGTTGGTTGTGACAATGGCACCTGGATTTATTTTGGTGTCTATCGTGATCACCATTTCTCGAATGAATGTAGGAGATGCGAGGTTGTACGGAAAATGTTTCTTCCTTGCTTGTAAAATATTTTTATGAATCTCTTCATAATTTAGTTGTATGTGTCCATAACCAAACTGTCATCAAGAGGAACAATTTCCTCTTCCTCGCTTGGAGTTGGCTCCACTGGAGGATGGGGAGATTGAATGGTGACCTAATTTGTGCTTGGAATTAGGTCAATATCTTGGTTTTGTGGTTCTGGTTCCACCTCCATGCCTTAGATCTCGATCAACTCCTCAATCTCTTGAGTAAGCTCCTTGTCTTGCATTTTTTTACTCTACTCCTCTAGTTGTCAATTCTCTTCTTCGACTTTTCTTCATGTGACTTATTACTCTTCTAATCTTCTCCTTTCTTCTTCTTCCTACTTCTTCCTTTCTTCCTATAATTTCTTATGCTCTCGTTCTTCTCTCTACTTCAGTTATGCTTCCTGCATCCTTTGTTTCCTCTTCTTCTCTGCTTCTATGGTCACTTTAAGTATGATTAGATCTACTTTCATCTTTCGAATTCAATCTCCCCCTGGACTGTGCACAAATTTCCTCTTGCCTATTGAGTGACTTCTTTCTTTGGAGTGACTTGCTATGTTGCAATGAAGCTGACTAGTTTGCGAGACTTGGAGGCATTATAACAATTATTCCATGATTCCTCCTCGGGTTTGTGAAAGGTATCGCTTAGCCAGTGATAATGAATCCTCACAAAGTGGTCTCTTCAAACATTCCTCAGATCGTATGGGTTGAATTCCAAACAAAAAAATGCAGATTCCTCTATTGTCTTACCTTCAATGTCAACAACTTTCAGATTCTTAATTTCATACAATCAGATTCTTTAAAAGATTAATCTTCATATTCCACAATTGACACTTGTAATTTCACTTACAAATTAATTACAAAATAATATCACAATACACTCATACCCATATAGGACAAAATTGGTGGAGCCAACTAGACATCCTAATAAAACAAAACAATTAAGCTTCAGTTTAGGAAAAATCTAGCTCAATAACTTCCACTTGATGTTTCTCGGTCATGTAGAGGTGCCAATATTTGTACTACATGATGAGATCCCCAAACTATGCGATGGTGTCAAGTTGGAAGAAAACTCTAGCCTCCATGGCATTTAGGTACACTAATTTGGAATCTGTCTAAGTTTCCTTCTTAAGCAGGAGCAACATTGTATTGATTTGGACATGGCAACCAATGTACTTCTGCATATTTTGTTTGTTTACTTCAAGATCTTCCTTGATGGTGATCTATCTCAACTGCTCCAATTATTCTTCAATCTCCTTCCTGATCTGATTCTTGCGTTTGGTCTCAGTGAGTAAGCCAACTGATGGGATCCTGTACGATTTCACCAAGAATCCAAGATTTTGTAAAATCATGCATAGGAGTCCTAAGTATTGGAAATGAATGAGGGGAGTTGTTTGTTATTCTGGATGAGCATCTGAACCTTGTTGTTCAACCTCTGCTCGAAGTTGTTCAACCTCTTGTCTAGTAGCCTACAAGTTCTTTCCAAATTGTTTTTTCTCGGCCATTAAATAGTTTGTGTTTGAATTTATAGAACCTACAAAGGCCAAGTTGGTTGTGATAAAGACACATGGATTTCTTCTGGTGTTTTTCACGATCACCCTTTCTCTGATGAATTCTGGAGATGCCAGGTCATCTGGGAAATTTTTCTTCCTCACTTGTACAATATTTTTCTGAAGCTCATCATAAATCAGATTGTACGTGTCCATAACAAAACCATCATCAAGAGGAATAATTTCCTCTTCCTTTCTTGGAGTTGGCTCTGCTAGAGGATGGGAAGACTGAATGGTGACTTGTTGTGTACTTGGAATCAGGTCGACATCTTGGTTATGCAGCTCTAGTTCCACCTCTATGTCTTAGATCTCAAACAACTCCTCAATCCCTTGAGCAAGCTCCTTGTCCAGCATCTGTTTTCTCTCCTCCTCTAGCTACCAGCTCTATTCCTCAGCTTGTCTTCGTGTGGCTTCTTCTTCTTCTACTCTTCGCATTTATTCTTCTTCCTACTTTTTCCTTTCTTCCTCCAATCTCTTCTACTCTTGTTCTTCCCTCTGCTTATGTGTTGCCTCCTGCATCCTCTATTTCTTCTTCTTCTCTATTGTTATGGCCGCTTTAAGCATGATTGGATCTGCTTTCATCTTGTAGATTTGTTCTCCCCTTGTACTATGCACAAATTTCCTCTTGCCTTTCTCGTGCACTAGGTTGCACCTTTCCACTGGTACTACCTCTAGATTGACTTCTTTCTTCAAAGTAACTTGCAATGTTCCAATGAAGTTGATTGGTTCACGGGACTTGGAGGCATTATAAGAATTCTTCCATGCTCCCTCCTCAAGTCTGTGAAAGATATTACTTATCCACTGATAATGAATCCTCACACAATGGTCTTTGAAAACATTCCTTCGATCTTATGGGTTGAAGTCCAAACAATCAAATGCAAATTTCTCTATTTCCTTGCCTTCAGTTTCTGCAACTTTCAGATTCTTAATTTCGTACAATCTAATCTACATAGGAAGAGTGGGCCAAGGTGCCTTTTTCTTCCTATGTAGAGCTGCTAATAGACTTGTGGAGATATGGTACACAACTTCTTGCATGACTAACTTATCGACGGCATACCTCAGTAAAATATGTGGAGACTTTTGTCCACTAAACACTCTAAGGAAAGTGCAATCAGGTGAGGCAAACCAGTTTTCTATCTCTCACACTGCTTCCACTACCCCACGTGACATGCAATGTGGCTCTTCCTCAAAGATTAACTTATACAATGGAATGAGGAAGTGATCATTCAAATTTTGCATTACTCTTCTACGACTGCACTCCTAAATCAGTTCACAATAAATGTGTATGGCGGGTTCTCATGGTTTCCAAGTCCAATTCATGCTAGGGAATGAATTGTGTGTGTAGATTGCATCCAGTAGGAAGACATGTAAAATATTTCTTTCCATTGGGGGGACTGAGGGAATTAGCTACATGGATTTGTAGTTGTTGATCCAACAAGTCTGACCAGTTGAATGGTATTCCTTCATTCACAACCTGGTTCATTAAGAATTCCCACCCTTCAGGGAAGGTCTCAGTTCTACGTTGACCATATATTCTGCAACATAGAACTATCAAGAGATGAAAGTCCCTCCTGAGATATTTTGTCTTGTAGGTGTTGGTGGGTGTTTGATGAAAATTTGTTGTCTCTTTCACCTAGCTTTTGACAATATCCTTGGTGCTCAAGTAGATTGTGGAAACATAAAAGTAAGAATCCATAAGTGATTTTGGCTTTGAAAAATGGTACATGAGATGATAATATTGTGCCAGGAAAGAAGCAAGCCCTTGTTCACTGGAATCGTTAGATTCGTAGTCTTTAGATATGTATTGAGAAACAATCCTGCTCACAATGTCTGCACATGGGAAAATTGGATACCTACATGCAACCTTATGTAACCCTTACTTCTAGACATTGATATACACCTATTGTTGAGCCGATTTAATCACTATAAATATGACTGAATCACAACCATTAATTGTCAACCTAGGGTAGGTTTGTTTATTTCAAAGGAGTATGCACTGTCTGTACCGATACACTTCAGCCAAGAGTTAACTTAAAATATAAACAATGTTGTTGAATCTAATTGTAGAAAGCAACACTCGTGCAAAAAAAATAATAAATAATAAATAAATAAAATAAAATAAAATTCTACAGAGATGAAATCACACTTCATGTTATCAAAGGAAAGGCATGCCACACACCACACCAATAACTAAGCCGGCTAACTAAATATTATGTTCAACCCAATAATAAAACTTCAACACCACGGTTGTGAAAGCATCAACAACACTAATCTTTGTATTAAGAAATGATTATCAATTACAGGAGAAAATTAACGTTACTTGTCTATTTATTACTTGGAACCGAGTTCCCTTTATAAGATTGACATGTCCAAAAATAAGAAATGGATTAGTCATGAGAATCTCACAATTCTCATGTTGATCAATATAGAGAGAAAATAGAAATCATTACAAGAAGTTCTAAATACAAGGCTTATTGTTGTTACATCATTCTTCAAAATCACAATTATCTTGATTCCCTAGCTACTTGTGGATAATACAACCTTCATGATCGTTGTCATGTGGAATGGTACCCACAGTCCTTAGAGGGTTGCAAAGTATTCAACGTCTCGCGATGTAACAACAACTCTTAAGGTGTAACAACAGCTAGAGTGTAACAGGAGTGTTTGAGGTGTAACAACAAGTACTCAGAATCCATTGTTCATCCTTTGGCTGTGGTCTTGGAAGCATCACTTGAAAGATACAAAACCATAGAGCCTTTTGTCCACAATTTCCTTGGTTATCCATCAAAAAGGGTATCACCTCATTCATGTCTAACAAAAATGGAAAAATAATATGTCATGAAAAAAATGAGTTCTTACAATCAGGAAAAAGATAAATGTGATGTAATGTCCATGGGTTCAAAGGTGAAATGGTCAAGGATAAGGGGAAAAAGGTATCCAAAATATGCACAAATCCCGCACCCAACATCTCCCCCAAGCTAAAGCAATTGCATGTCCTCATGAAAAATACCTCAGAGCCTGTTGTTATGCTTCATATGCAATTCTTTCAAATTATAAGCATTAGCAGTGTCCTCCTCAACAACCTTGTAACCTTGACTAGATGTCAACTGATGTGGTCAAGATTCCTCCTCGTAATCACACAATTGATACTGAGGTTGGTATTCCTCCAATGGTAACCAAATTAGAGGATATTTGAATCTGAGTCTTATCCAAAAGGTTCCCAATAAGTCTACAATTTGGGCATATTCAGGGACCCGTGAAACAATAACCACAAAATTTTGAAAACAAAACGGGTCGCTCTCCTATAATCCTGCACTACTAACCTCTGTGCAATTGTGGCACCTTGTTAGTGCACGACTCTTCATCTGTACAAAAATTTTGAGGCAGATCTTCACAATTCTCCTCTTGTAGACGGTTGCCTGCTCCTTAACATCTGGAACACTCAATTTTTTTTTAAAGAGTCATCTCAATTCAGCAGCCATACCTGGTTCATCCCAGATCATCAGTGTTTTTTTTCTTCATTTGCATCAAGCGACTTTATAGCCATATGCCAATCTATCTGATTTTTCATGAAAGAAATGAAGGTGCACAACTGCAAATCACCCATGTAAGGAAGAATGTTCGCAACCATGTGCATGATGACATGTTCACAAATCGTGTTATGAAGAAAAAGATCACAAAGCAAGCTTTCATCTTGGAAGTTGCAAGCAGAGAAAACATCCAAAAAATCTTGGGTAGAATTACTAAAATAGGGTTTATTTTCATAGACCGCATTCAACTGAACCAAGAAAAATTGTTCCCACAGAAAAATTGGGCAGGCCAGAGAGGGAACTTCTACACCCTAACAGATTTAGGGCGAGTTCATGTAGTTTGTTTTTGTCATTTTTCATATCCTAAACCTGATCTTGTAACAATTGAAATTGATATTCTTTCTTCTTCAAAGTTGCCTCTTTCCCTTGTCTTCCCCATTTTTCTGCCAAATCCTTCTTAGCCCATTTCTCATTGAGTGAGTTTATAGCTTTTTGATGTGCCGCCAGCGAGATCACTCTATCCTACAAGATTCGCTCTGAACGCCATCCTAATTCAAGACCTTGTGTTCCTTTACATGCACTATCACTTGGGGGTGTAATAGCATCCCGAGGATGGAGCTGCTCCATCTCAATTGCTGGTTCTTGTGTAACAACAACATCATCAATGGGTTATTGTGTAGAAGCCTCTTCTTTTCATCCTTGATTAGCTTCTGCCTCTAATGTTGGTTCTTGTGTAACAATAATGTCGTTGGTAGGTTCTTGTGTATCAGCTCCCAGGTCGCCACCCATGGAATGCTTTGTTTTAGTTGTTGGTTCTTGTGTAATAACAACATCGTCAACAGCTTCTTGTGTAAAAACTTCCCAGGGATCAGTTTGAGTCTCCATCGAGGTGGTTCTTACAACACAGACTTCATATCCAGTTTATGCTAGGCTTATGGTGCATGTTACACACACAGAACCTTGTGCAGAATCCACCCTGATTTTGTCCATTTCTTCTGCCAGAGTATCCAGACCTAGAGCCCTTACTTCTGCTCTACTTTCTTCTAATTGTTGCTTTAATTTATCATTTTCTTCTTCTAAGCTTTTGATTTTAAGCAGCAAATACTGAGTCTCATTCTTACCTGGTAGAGGGTCTTCTTCCGGATGGAGTTGTTCGTCCTCTTTTTGCTTCCCCATGTCCTTGCTCGATTCTTTGTTGGATGAATGTGAAGGTGTGGTGTAGGTAAATCTCCTCTGCAGACAGAGGTGATCCCTCTAGCCCAAGAGTGGGTCTAGCCATAAACAAAACAACCTAATGAAAACTTCCTTAGACTAGAATCGAATAAGAGGGCCTACCTCTTAGAACGCTAATCCCCTTGATAGTGATCTTGCTCCTTTTCTCCAGCTTCCTTTTGTTCTCTCCATTCAAATAACTGAAACAAATACACAAGAGATAAAAACAAACGTGATAGTGTACAATCGCATTCAATCTACTTAAAAAGTCAAGGAATCTTAAGCCATTAAATGTAATATGACACTCAATGTAGGAAATAAACCATCAGTTGTATTGATATAAAACTCGGAAGGAAATATAATAAAATCCTTGACGTTGCAGGTCTCCTTTGACGTATCTGGGTTCCAACACCACTTCTAGCATCTCATGGTTAGCCTCAATAATGGAAGTTTAAGGCTTCTTCCCTTTAGTTCCAAAGCAAACTAAACACACTATTCTCCCTTCACCAACGTAAACTAGAAGGCTAAAGCTATAGATATCTTGTTGGTTATTCAAGCTCTAAAAAAGACTAGTTCAATGTGGAAAAGGAGGAGTTTATATAGCTTTGATGGAGGGGAGATGGTTCCTCTTATGATGGGAGAGGGCTTATCTCTTTGGCTTGTTCCATATTAATAGGGGAAAGGAGCCCAAACAGACTCCCTCGGCTCTATCCATCCCAACCATTTACCAGACTTCCGTTCACGAAGCTTTTAGACTTGGAAGCTTCAACTCCATTTTTAAAAACTTGCCAAAAGAGGGTCAGCGTGAGTGGTGAAGGGCACACTTGTGCCGTTCGATGCCAGGCTTGGTTTCAAACTTTGTAAATTGGCACGGGGAAGGAACTGAGCACTAGCACCGGTCTTGAAAACTGGGATTGAAGGAAGATTATTGGGAAATGATGCAAGAGGGGAATGTTCTGCACATGAAGAGGGATGTAAAGGCATTCTCTTCATGTGGGAAAGCATATAGATTTCACTATATAGGTCCTCCAGGATCGAGGAACGAGGAGTACACGGATAGTGACAAAATTCTATGTAACAGATGCCCTTTAAAGCATGAAGGTCGAACTAGAGTGAGGGGTGAAATGCTTTACAAGTAGATGCATGGAACTGGAGATGGTCATTGGAAAACCTACAAGCAAGCATATATACATTTACATCACTGAAAGTTCTGATAAATGATACATGAAGTGTGGTATGGACGTAGCCATCCAAAGAAAGATCATGTAAATGGATCCAAGGTATGGGCACAACCATCCAGTAAAGAGGATCATATTGAACCCAAGGTATGGTTGCAACCATCCAATAATGAGAAGGAACACATATAACAACTCATGGTATGGTTGCCGCCATCCATCTAAAAGAGACATGTATATCAGAATGATGATGTCACATCGCCTTGCAAACTAGACTTTAGTAATCTGAGCTCAGGGTCTTGCGCTCCAACACGACCTGATCAAAGTACAAATTCTAACATGTGAATAGATGTGTCGAAGTCAAACATGCTAGAAAGTCACTTGATTACTGGTCGATGATGTGAACCGTTAACAAGTGCGAGAGAAACCACCAATAATGACAATGGCTTTCAAGGTACCGCAGCACAATCCATGGAATGTGAATAAGGAACTGAAGTTGAACACCCGTGAAATCACTCGATCAGAGGCCAATGATGTGAACTTGTCATCGAGTGCAAAGAACTTGCCATTATGGCATGCAAGCTCTAAGGTACTAGAAAAGATTCTCTTGGCAAACTTCTTAGATAATGAGATGAAGTTGATAGGAAGTGACCTTGTTGAAGGAGGGCCATGATGTATCCCACATCATCAACGTGAGACAAAGGGATGTAATGATTATGGATGATACAGAGAATCAGGAATGAGTGTAACTGCAGAAGGATAACTCTTAAACATATCGGTGAAACGAAACTAGAGTTTGGTAGTTTTTGGGTCCATATGATCATAGGTCATGATGATGTGGCAGAGATCAAATGGAAAAGGAAAAAATGAATGACCCAACCCAAGAAAGTCAACAATGAAGTGATGATATCCCAACTCGACATGAAGCAAAAAATGTCATGTTCAAGAGTGATCTTCCAACACAACTGATAGAATTTCCCATTTTCCATTATTTTTTGTCACAAGCCTGAAGGGGATAGCATATGCTTGCACTGTAAGTTTATCCTTCTGATGAATCTGACCTAGTAAGATTAATGAGCCCTAGGAAGGAGAAGCTCATGTTCGTCATGGTGATGAATCCGATGTCATTTAATTTTTAACAAGTCCAACAAAGGTGTAACTCGGTATCTTTTTCATATTTAGAGAGTTTGAAAAAGACATGGAAAATAAAAATCCAAAATGTCCCTTTTCGTACATTTGTGTCTCTCAAGCCCGAAAAAGTAGAAAACAATACTTGAGAGAATCGCTTGACCATGTCAATCAAGGAGTACCTTTTTTGTAAATAGTTTAGCCAAGCCCGAAAAAGGGGTAAATGTACACTGGCTAAATGATGTTTCACAACATTTAATGAGTTCAAAATGTCAAGAGCTAGGCAATCTTTTCGTGTTTGAAGGGTCGAAAAAGCGCTGAAAGTAGACCCCCCCATTTTTATTCTCTTTAACGTGTAAAAAAGGGAAAAGTACTCGGCGATATTTTTCATTTGAGTTTTTACGAGTTGAGAAAAGAGCTTAAACATGACTTAGCACCATCATCAATAATCCATCACTTGTTGCTGCACAAGAAGCAAACACATTATCTAATTTCAAAGGTAAAAATAGGTGAAAAAATGCTTTTAAAACCCTAAAATATCATGAAAAGTGAATAAAAAGGGGAAAAGTAAATCATTTTTTACCATTTACCTTTTTTACCTTGTTTGGAGCAATTTTCACCCATTTGTGCCCTAAAACTGCAGGAGCGGATTGCAACAGATCCAAGAGGCCAATCGATGAATCGTTAGTTGTAGGTAAGAGATGGAACCCTTAGCCTCATTTCCATACCTGATTTTCCTATTTTTAACCATCTTTCATATTTCTTGAGGAGATTTTGGTAAAAAAATTACCCTCGGTCAATGCGAGATCGAAGCTTGGGGTCACACCGATAGAGGGTTAAAAGCACAAGCACTTGCACCGCCGATGCTACTATTTTTAAAATAGTCGCGTCGGCAGAGAGAAGAGAAAAGATCTCATTTTTTCCAAAATTCTTGGCTTCAAATATGAAATTTCTTGGTCAAAGACTAATGTTGACTTCAATATTTGGGGTTTGTGGGAAAAATATAGTGAAAAAAATGGTTGATTGGAAAGAATCTGAGCACGAGGCTCTTGATGCATAGGCATTAGAAGATCCAAACTGTCTTGATGCTCTGAGGAACTGCGGGCTCCTCAAATTCTTCCTCACACTGGGACTTTGGGCTCAACCTCAGCCATTACAATATTTGATTAGTCTTTGGGACGTTGGACGAGAAGTCTTTGTCATTCAGGACCAAGAGCTGGAGCTACAGACTTCAGATATATACTTCATCACCGAACTATCTCGAAGAGGGGAACCAGTCAATTTGTATGGGTCTAGCCCCACTGGGGCAGGTGTGAACATGTTGCTTGCAAAACATTGTCCAGAAGCGCTGAAATAAAAAAGCGGCAAGGTTGATATCATGAGTGTTAACGACCTTGTATTGAAAGCGCTACTCTTGACCATAAATAGAGTTGTTGGGGCTCAGGCATTGCATGAGTCCAACAAGTCCAAATTCTAGTACATCATAGATTGCACAACGCCCATGGTCTTCAATTAGGCGGGAGCCATGAAGGTGAACATGAAGTGCCAGTTATCCAAAGCCAAGGGAGGGAACCTAAAATAGTTTGGATATGGATTTGTTCTGGTGACTTTCGTTTTGGAGCCGATTCCACTATTTCACTATCATCTGGCGGAAGTAAAACCCCCATTTCCACGAGACCCGTGGATGGTCCGATGGAGTGAAATGATGCCCAAAATTAGTGAGGGCCATTACATGTCATACAAGCCCACCTTCTTTTCGTGGCTGAGACATCAGCTGATCATGGTAGAGGATTGGCCATATAGTGGTAAAGACTTCCGTGGCGATCCTGACATGTCGCTCCCAGAGGGAGAAGATTTTTATGATGGAGGTAAGCCAAACAATTTCTGATTTTTTAATTTTTCATTATTTTTGAAATATATGTATTTGTGACATTTTGATTTTGTTTGCAAATGTAGGACCAGAGCAACCAGACGGGATGTCCCCGATCGCTAGATGTGTTGCTCAATAGTTTGAGATCGCTCCTTACTAGGAAGGAGTCAATAATGAGGAGGAGATTGTGCAGAACCTTGACAACTTGACCAGAGGCATCCCAGATTATGCTTGGGTGGGTGACATCACTAGTATCAATGGCACATAGTGGGGGTGTCAGATCGGATCCACCGTTTACTGACTCGATTAGTACGAGCACTGACGTGCTATCATGAGCACCATGCCGAGTAGTCAATAGTTTTATCATTTACAGTTTTGAGGCTTGTAAGCCATGGATGTACTAAACACATATATTATTTTTTGGGTTTTGATGTATGACACTCAAACATTATCGACACACACACACACACACATATGTTATATTTCCTATTTATTGTGATACAGTGTTTTGTTTTTAACATGCTGTGTAAATGTCTATCTAATACATAATTAGCTAATGTATCTGTTAATGTATTCATATGCCTAGGAATATGATGATATCTGATGTAATCAAAATTTCTTTCCAATAGACAAATAGACAAATACATTCTCAATATGTGAGGGTTTCAGATGGAATATTGCCCATTGAGTTGAAGAACAACAAGATGTGTATCAAGGTTAAAAACCATTTCCTAAATGTCAAGAGCAATGGCTTCTGTCAAGAGTTCGATAACCACATTATATTCAACAATGTAATTAGTTGTTCAACCCAAACAAATACCTTGAATATCAATCAACTCACCACTAGGAGCGTAGATAGCCCATGCCGTGGAAGATAGATTTTGGGTACTATGGTAAGAACTATCAGCGAAATTGATGTGAGTCATAGACATTTGAAAATCGGGTGAGGACATAATAAGTAAGAAAGCTGCTTGAAAAAACACACCAAACCAAACTTGCACAAACATGAATAACACACTTATGTACAAAAGTAACCATGCGAGATGACTCAGGCATAATACTTTTTGATGGAGTCCATTGCCGGACTTGGGTAATCAATCAACAGTGAGGAAAGCCAGAGTTTTACCGTTGACATGATGTGTAAGCATCGACTCGGCCAAATAATAGAGTAAAACTCATAAAAGGTTGTGCCCCCATGTCCCCTGGGTGAGTGAGGGTTACGAGTCATAAGATGAAAACCCCATTGTGATAATGGGTTAACGATAGAAATTAGAGGACACGAGGAAAACCTAAACTCGTGATGAGACAAAAGGTACCCCCAGTTGAAAGATATTGATAATATTAGGGTAAATTGAAATGTTAATAGGCAGTGCTAGGGTAATATCACCCATGTTCCGTTTGGGTCGGGAAACGAGAAGAGAACTTCTCAAGACAGGTAGACATGACTGTCAGGCTAGGAAAGAATGAGGAACGATGATGTGTATCATTCCATGGTGCTTCCTCTAGAGACATAATTTCCATGACACTTTCATCAGAAGGAAAAGTCTCGATTAAGGAATCGAGAGAATCTGAAGAACCAAGCCACGAGGATTGAGAATATGTGTCAAGAGACATACTCGAAACAATATGATTAGTAGGTACCGAAGTTGAAGCCAAAACAATTTCCTCATAATTGATCTCGGCAGTGCTTAACGACATGACATCATCCCATGTATCAATAAGATCAGGAGAGGGAATGACCCAAGGACTAGACTTAACCGAGATCATGTTGACTAAGGCAACATGCGGAGGTGGGAGATAAAAAATACCCATCAAGGTGGGATATTTGAAAATTCCAACGCCCACACTCTCATAAGGAGCACCAGTATGCTTCATGTAAGGAACATTGTCATCCAAGGAAGAAGAAGTGAAGAAAGACAATTGGCCAGTTGTGACAATTTTCCCTTGAATGGGGGAAACAGAGCATGTGGAATAGAGAAGAGGCCTCAACATGCATAGCATGGGTCCAAATCCATCCGAGTAGAATATTATAATTAAGATTTTCATCCATAATTTCTACTTCGACATGTACTGTCCTTCCTTCCAAGGTAATGGAAATATTAGGAAAGACACTGAATGGTCGAGAATCACGCCCATCAAAAGCTTCCAAAGTGTTAGGTGATTGGTTCAAGGTAGGAAAACCAATTTCCTTCCAATAAGAGATAAACATGATGCAGGTGGAAGCACCTTCATCAATGACGGTCCTTTGAATTGTCTTCTCATTAATGATGACCTAAATGAGGAAGGCAATCTGATGAGGTAAGCATGAAACATGGTTTTCCAGATAAAAAAAAATGAGATCAGAATCAGATGGATCAATACCTCCAATAGCCGACAACAATGTTTTCTGTTGAGAAGGACAACTTTAAAGGACCTCGAGAGCAAAGATAGCTGAAGACACTTGAGCCAAATCATCAATAATGTTATAATACTAAGCATCTTGAGCATTTGGATTATACGAGGACTTTTGCAGCACACCCCGAGAGGGTGGTTGAATAGTGGAATTAGGATTAGGTCACTCTATATGGAGATGACCAAAGGTAGATGGGATAGAGGGGGAAGGGTCACCTTCTTTCTCTTTCCCTGCTGTCCAAGTAGGTGTTTGATAATCTTTCGATCTGGTAGCCACATTTATAGGCATACTCATTGTTGGTATAAAATTATGATTGTCCATTACACTTAAAATCCACTTTTGATTATCGTTTTCGACCATTTACCTTCATATTCCAGGTATAATCCTTAGAATTTAAATGATATGATGTCATTATCATTATTTTTAGCTTGAAATTAATTTTTGAAATTATTATGTTAAAAATGACATTTTTCAGAAAATTACAAGAAGTTGTGACTTCCTGTAAATTCTCCATTGTTTGACATGTTGCATAGTAGGTGAGAGAATTTGAAGATTGTGGGTATGAAGTAAAATGTACACGGATGGTGGATTACCTATGCACTTTCGGTTTTCAAGGAAATAAGTGTTCGGTCAACACTGGTCAAACCCAACCACATTAGCAAGATTTCCAGATTTTGTGAAGAGAATAATTTCTATTTTGAGAATTTTTGCATAAATGAAGGAACTGATTCAATTTCGACATTCTTGGATGTAATTAATAGAATTTTGTTAGGATAATATGGAGGAGGAATAGCTTCTTCTATTATAGGATTCATGATAAATAACCTATGAGAGAATACTATGTTTTTTCAGCTAGATTGTGAACATATGAAAGTACAGTTTGTGCATTTTTAGTCTCCGGATTTAATACAGAATTCATTATCAAGTTTATGCTTCCAGATCCAATAGTCATACTCTCCTTAATCGTTTTTCAATGTGCTTGTGAAGTGTTGAAGGGCCCTCATCACTATGCTGGTACACTCTGTTTTCAAGTTTCCTTACTAGTTGCATATTCACATTTGAAAGTTAGAAGTTATTTTATGTGTTGTAGTAAAGGTTATGTTATTAAAGTTATCAATTGAAAAGGACTTGCACTCATCGTGAATATAACCTTGTAAAAGGATTCAATCAATTCTGATCTTGAAAATTGATATATATGCTTGCTGCCATACAATTTCATATTTGCTATTGGCTTTGACTTTGAAGATAGTTTTGGTTTGATTTCCAAGTGACTCAAATTGTAATTGTTAAATTCAATTTTCAGTTTGATAAGTGATTCTTGTAAAAAGATTCAACTGTTATTGGTTTGCAACATTACTCATCTTATTCATTGTTTGATTTAGTTAGTTATTGAAATTACTTTGGATTCTTATGATTGGGAGAAGTTCTATTGAGCAATATTATTGTAAGGGAATGATAGGATTTTAACCACTCATTAATACTCTATTTTTGTTACTTAGGCAACCAGAATTTCATAAGATTTGTTTTATCTAGTTTGATGCTTGAGTGACTGAAAAGACAATGAAGGACCTTTTGTAAGAGAGCACTGTTAATTTCATTTCACTAGGTTGTCATTAGAAACTTAGATTCTTCTAGATCTATATACTTTAGATGAGCACCTCTAAGTGTACTTTCCTGGGTTGATAAAGGAATTAAGAGCTTAACTTACCTTAGTACATAGAGACCAAACATTTTGGTGCCATTGCAGAGGAGGTGCAACTAGAAAGATTTAAAAAAATTAAAAAAAACTTAAAATCAACAAAACAACAAAAACATAGATTTAAATTTAAATTTCAGTCATGTTTATTTATGTCTAGGTTTAGGGATGAGAAAGGAAGATTCACAAAAACCCCCCAACTAACAACTAATCCACCATTAGGAGCAGAACCATTAGAAAAGATTGAGTACACAACATCAACTGGAAAAGTTACTGTGGAAAAACTTGAGGAAAAACAAATATCAGGCCAAATACTTACTCTCATTGAAAGACAAATCCTACTAGCTCATGAGGCGAAGAAAAGATATATACCTAAGACTTCTATAGTAGGGAAATTAAAAGAAAGTAGTACAAAAATCCAACAACCTATCTTTAAACAAAATTTCCCTCAAGAACTAAAACAAGAAGAAGAGATAGAAACCTTAGACAAATCACAAATTACAATGGCTGAAGACGGAGGATCCAGAGGACCTACTCCTGAACAACTAAGAGAGTATGAGAGACAAATGGAAGAAAGGAGAATGAATAAAAACAAGGAAATGATAATCTGTTTGGAGGAAATCCAAATCCACTAGAAACAGAGGAATCCACATTTAAATTTCCAACTCAAGATAGAGGAGAGCATAATGACGAGGAAATTAAAATGAAGAATATACCACCATCTGTATTACTAAACTTTTATGGTATGGCATTCGAAGACCCGGACTCGTTTTTTGTTTTTTAATTTGACATAGTATGTCGAACCTATGGATATACCGATGATGCACATAGACTTCGACTTTTTCCTGCTACCTTAAAAGCAACAACACTTAGGTGGTTCATGGGATTATGTGAACATTCAATCACTTGGGATGACATGAGAAAGATCTTTTTGAAAAAGTATCAGCCTTACTGTCGATCAAAATATTCTAAAGATGACATATTTAGAATGAATCAACGAGAAGATGAAACCTTAGAGGAATATTTGGAAAGATTCTCATATAATCTACAAAAATCAAAACATAGAACCATGTATGTTGATCTTATTTGAACAATCTTTCTTAAAGGCATCCGGGATGAGTATCTAGATGACCTCAATCTCATGGGTAAAGGGGACATTTCTAATTTACCTTTTGAGGAGATTGTTGACTTGTGTCAAAGGTACTCTAGAAGTAGGGCAAGAAATGGAAAAAGATCGATGACATCAAAAATCACAAAATCTGCTAAAATATTACTAGAGCTGAACTAGGAAATCTATTTGAAGGTTTCAAAACAAACCTTCTAAGTACTTTGGGGAACCAAATAGACACTTTTAAAACAAATAAAAGACAATATGAACAAGAGTAAGAATTATTTATATTTTGTCCCAAATGTAGATTAAAACATGCTTTGAAAGAATGTCCTTTAGATAATATGCAGATTTGTGGGTTTTGTACAAAAAATCATGACACTAAGGATTGCACAAAGATGAAAATTTTGCAGAATTATAATTTGGAAGCCAATGTAGATATGGAGAAAATGTATTTGATGGGAGCTACAAGGCCATGGCAGCCAAGACCTCCAAGTATGTATCAAAATCCAAATTCAGCAAATTATAACATGCCTGTTCAAAATCCTTGGAATGTTGCTATGCCTTGGAAAAATTGGTTTAATCAACAGAAACAAACATACCCACAACAAGGATGGAAAGGATATTCTTTTCCTAAGAAATTTACTCAACAACAACCTTAGCAATATCAGTAACCATTTGCTCAGCCATATCCCCAACACTATCAGTCACAATACTCTCAGCCATATCCACAACAATACCCTCAGCAACCAGTAGCTTATCAACAACAGAATCCTCAACAAACTTTACTTGCTCCTCCACAAATAAATTCACCTCAGCTACAACTACCATCCAACCAACCTCCTAGACCAACATAGCTACCATCTCAACCCATAGCTAACCCAAACAACTAAATAGATAAACCAGCTTACAGTGTAGATGAGGGACCATTGTACCCAACTCTGCCATTGCAAAAACATTGAACTAAGGTCAGGTCGAACTCTGCAAAAAGAAGCTCCACCCGTTCAAACATCGTCACAAAACGAGAATCAAAATGATGAACAAGAAAACCAACCACATAGCAAACAAAGTGACCCAACACAAAACAATCTAGAATAGGGTCAACAAATCAAAACACTACAACCACCTCCATTTCTGGAACGATTACTTCAACCAAAATTACCCACACCATTGCCACAATTTGATGTTCTTGATGAATTGAGAAATGTGTATGTCAAAATGCCATTACTCCAAGGAATCAAGGATACTTCGATTTATACCAAAGCCATTAAAGAGCTCTATCTCAAAAATCCTGCAAAGAAAATATTTGAACCACAAACAATACATATCATTGGCAATTTAGTTGGCTTGATGTCGAATGTCATTTCCATGGAAAAATATGTTGACCCAGGCATACCTAGAGTCACAGGAATTATCAACAAAATTTCAATTCCAAACACTTTGATTGATTTAGGAGCTGCAATAAATGTTATGACGTTGGACACAATGAAAACTTTGCAGTTGACAAATTTATAGTCAACCCCAGTTGTTTTGGAATTAGCAGATCGCTCTAAAGTCATTCATGAGGGGGTACTGGAAGATATAATTGTTTCACTAGACTCTTGGGAGTATCCAGTTGATTTCTTAGTACTCTAGCCAAAATCAAACTTAGGAGGACATCCACTCATACTTGGCAGACCATGGTTGGCAACTGCTGATGCATTCATTGGATGTAGATCTGGTAACATGATCATTTCTAGAGGCACGGAGAGAAAACAACTTACCTTGTACCCATCAGCACAAGCCCCAACAGTAACACAAAACTTATGGCTTGATGACTAGTACAATGATCAGGAAGAAATATACTCTGCTTTAAGCATCAATCAAATGTATGATAATGAGGAGAACAACAATGAAGATTTAGTGGAAATGTTTATCTCCCGACCTGATGTTTCAGAAGATTTCAGAAATGAACAATACACTACTACAAATCACATGTTGGCACAAAGTTTTCAGGAAACTTGTACTATGTACTCTCTGAAAGAAATATTTGAGGAAATATTTCCAATCAACTCCATTACAAACACACAAAGAAAGACAATAGAATTCAGCCTAGGAAAAAAATTTAATGTTGGGGCCTTTCTAGAAACATCTCAGGAATAGAGATTGCTTGACTTGCTCACCAAATACCAAAAGGCATTCGCTTGGGACTACATTAACATGCAGGGAATTCACCCAGAAACTTGCACTCACCATATATATACAGACACTAGTATTCAACCAGTGAGGCAACCACAGAGACGGATGAACCCCATGCTCAAAGAGGTTGTAAGAGATGAATTACAGAAGTTACTAAAAGTGAAGTTCATTTACCCCATTTCTGACAGCTAATGGGTATCTCCGTTAGTAATAGTTCCCAAGAAAAATGGTAAGTGGTGAGTTTGTGTTGACTATCGAGAATTGAATAAGGCTACACTTAAATATTATTTTCCACTACCCTTTATTGAACAAGTTTTGGATAAATTAGCTGGAAAAATGTCATTTTCCTTTCTCGATGGATTTAGTGGCTACAATTAGATTAGCGTAGCCTTATGAGACCAAGATAAAACAACATTTACCTATCCCTGGGGCATGTATGCTTATAATATCCCACCATTTGGCTTGTGTAATGCACCCGCAACATTTCAGAGAGCAGTATTAGCAATTTTTGCTGATTTGGTCCATGAATGTGTTGAGGTATATATGGATGATCTTTCAGTATAGGGTGATTCCTTTGACAATTCTTTGCAAAATCTTGAGAATGTTTTACAACGATGTATATAAATAAACTTGTATTTAAGCAATGAACAATGTTATATGATGATGAATGAGGGAATAGTCTTAGGATATCATATTTCTCCTTAGGGAATCAAGGTAGACTGAAACAAAATACAAATTATTGTCGAATTTCCAATTCCAACAAATCAAAAAGATGTAAGAAGCTTTCTTGGTTATGCAAGTTATTATAGGAGATTTATTGAAAACTTTAGCAGGATAGCATTTCCTCTGTTTAAACTTCTTACAATAGATGTAACCTTCAATTGGAATGAGGCTTGTCAAAATGCTTTCGAGAAACTCAAAGAGAAACTAAGTACTGCTCCAGTTTTAAGGGGACCCAATTGGACTTTACCTTTTCACATTTCAACTCATGCATTCGACACAGTAGTAGGGGCTTCATTAGGGAAAAAAGAAGATGCTTTAATTTATGCCATTTACTTTATCAGTAAAAATTTGACTCCTGCTGAACTTAACTACACAGTAACGGAAAAGGAAATGCTTGCAATTATACATGCGGTCAACAAATTTCGTTATTATATAACTGGATATGAAGTCCTCGTTCACACGGACCACTCTACCATTAGATACTTAATGAAAAACCTATTACTAATGGCAAGATCACAAGATGGTTACTCTTACTGTAGGAATTTAATCTCACCATACTAGATAGACCAAGGAAAAACCAGGTAGCAGATTACTTTTATAGACTACAAAATTCAGGTGAAGCTGTCCAAGTTGAAGATTCATTTCCTGATGAACACTTGTTTGCAATTTCAATGTTAGCTCCATGGTGTGCTGATTTAGCTAATTACTTGCCCATAGGAAAAGTACCACCATCTTTCAGTTCAAAGGAGAAGAAAAGGTTGATCAAACAAAGTGCAAGATATTCATGGGTTAATGGCGATTTCTTTTATACTGGTTATGATATGATCATTAGAAGATGCATTAGAGAGGATGAAATTATTGATATACTAACCTCATGCCATGATCAACCTTGTGGTGGCCATTTTGCAGCTAAGAGGACAACACACAAAATTTTTAGCCTTGGCTACTATTGGCAATCAATTTTCAAAGATTCAAAGAAGTATTTAAGAAGTTTGACAGTTGCCAATGAATGGGCAGACCAACCACCTTTGATGAGATGCCACTATAGCCACAAGTGCATCTAGAGCCATTTGAAAAATGGGCTCTTGACTTTGTTAGATCCATCAATCCACCATCCAAAGGTAAGAAGTACATTCTTGTATGTACCGATTATGTGAGTAAATGGGTTGAAGCAAAGGCACTTGCAAGGGAAACTGAACAAACAGTAGTCAATTTCCTTTTTGAAGAAATATTTTTTAGCTATGGAGTACCCAGAGAGATAGTAACTGACCAAGGGACTCAATTCACATCAAGACCGGTTCAAGAAATTACTGAGAAGTACAAAATCAAGCATAGACGAAGAACACTCTACCATCCGCAGGCCAATAGCCAAGTGGAATCTACAAAAAAAACACTAGAAGGGATCATGACAAAAACAGTGGCAACAAACAAGAAGGACTAGGCAGATAAGCTCAATGAAGCACTCTGGGCATATAGATTTACTTGGAAAAACACAACAGGGTTTACACCCTATCAGCTAGTGTATGACAAAGAGGTCATGCTGCTAATAGAATTTCAAATACATACATATCAATTAGTTGCAGACTTAGGAATAGATCTCTCTGAAGCCCAGCAAGAAAGAATCATGTAATTGAACCATCTAGACGAGATGAGACAATAGGTAGTGCAAAGGACAACAATGATGCAATAGCAAAGGAGACAACGACATGATAAATTAATTAAGAAGAAGGAATTTCAAGTTGGTGACTGGGCATTACTATTCGACTCAAAATTCAAAGATTACAAAGCTAAATTTACAACCCATTGGATGGGCCCTTATGAAATCATTGAAGTCTTTGAGAATGGATCAGTCAACCTAACTTCAATTGACCAGGAAGGATAGACATGTGTGGTGAATGGACACAGGCTAAAGATCTATCATAAGCTTGTCAGCAAAGAAGACTTCGTGAGGACAGTATCACAACAAAAGGAGGTACAGATAGTACAACAGTGAGTTGTAATATCCAAGCCTTAATTAGTTTCTGTTTTCTACAAAAAAATAAAATAAATAAAAATAAAATAAAATAATATTTAGATATGAAAGCTAGAGATGGCACAATCTAAACACAAATTCTTATGACAAAACCAAGAAATTGGCTTATAAGAATTCCTTTTTAAGTTTAGTTTGAATTGCAAAAAAAAAGGATTCTGAAAGAAACATGACTTGAGGACAAGTCAAATCATCAATTGGGGAGCAAAAAGGCTGAACTTGTTCATACTTTTCTGTCTCCCTAAGTTCATCTCTAGCAGAGGAAGAGATTTGTGTTTACATTTTCTAATGGATTCTTAAAAAAAAAATATTCTTAGTCTGTATTTTCCAAAAGGATTTGATTTTAAACTCAAAAAATATCTTAGAAAGGGACCTGTTATATATAATTTCTCAGAAAGGGACCTGTTATATATAATTTCTCAGAGAGGGACCTGTTATATACAAATTTTCATTCTCAGGCAAGGGACCTGTTCTATGCACATTATTAGAATGGGATCTGTTCAGAGGAAGATTGCATCTACAAAGAAGAAGACTACACCTATGAAGAAGAAAATTGCAAAGAAGAAGGCTACACCCAAGAAGAGGAAGATTGCATCTACAAAGAATACTGGACTACACCTAAGAAGAAAAAGATTACATTTAAGAGAAAAATGGACACCATCACAGGTCTGAACTATGCATGAACATATCAAACAACAAAAGCCAGCCTCTAAACAAAGGGATATCAGAGGATTGTAAGAATTGTCATTTTAATATTTTTAATTCTTTTATTAACTTCAATTTTTAAATGATGGTTTATGATGATTATTGATTTTAGTTTCTAAATACCCAGTTTGTCCTATATCGTTCATTCTTATATCCTGTAGGAGCCAGTCCTACTCTTCTACCTATATCTTATAACTTTAACCTATTTCCTATTTCTGAACATTATTCTATCTTCTACCCTGTATATATTCCTAAAAGCCTGATCCTTAAAGCATACCTTTTCATCCTGTACATATATTTCAATCAAACTACAGTCATAAGTATCAATAGATCTAACAAAACTAAGCATGTGTACTTAAGAACGAATTAAGTCACCAACTCCAGATTGGAAGTCATCAATTAGTAGGCTACAGAACCAAAGACAAAGGATTTAAAAATCTTTATGGTTTTCAAAGAAGGGATTAGGGAACGAAGACAAAGAATTTAAAAATCTTTATGGTTTTCAACCTAAAAACAATTAAATCTAGAAAATAAAACATATTTGATAGATAAAGGGTATGTGATCATAAGTAAGGATTAATGGCTAGTTTAGCGAAATCATCATGACCCGATGCTCTTACAATCTGAAGGTGCCATAATGATCCATATTCCTCATAATTTCATCATTCAAAGACCGTTGCTAGGACTCCGTAGGTCATCATTAAAAATCCTTGTGTAAGGCATTGAAGGAATTATCAGTGAAGTATATGATGTGTGAAGAGACTGAGGATTCGTTGCATAAACAAGTAATGAATGGAGGTCGTAAGAATGAACCACCATGTTAAAAAGGAAGTAAGTATTATATTCATCACGGAATATAGGTAGAAGTTAGAACCTGTAGAAAACGTTGTGAATAAGGGTTGTTTGCCATTCTGAAGGTTATAAAGCAATCCTCTCTGAGATACATAAGGGTATAGGGTTATGAGTATGTTGACAATAACAATGTCAACATACAAGTAAAAGGGCCATGACATAGGGGAGACTCTACAAAACTGGTTAAAGGGTATTTCGATTTAATTGGCAATGTCCTCCATTAAACAAGAGATATGCATAGTACTCAGGCTTAGGTAGTTTCTTATCGTAACTATGGTGAAATTTGTTTTTACAACATAAGGGAGATATAGTAATTTTCTACAAACTATGGTAGAATTCTTTTTACAACTGTAAATTCTTCTTACACACAGGGTAACAGGAGATAAAAAAATTTCTCTCATGGCAAACTGAACAGAGCCACAAAAATTTGACCCTACCAAATACCATAAGGACCGCATAGACATTTTTAGGGCAAAACAATGGCTGACATTCTTAGAGAAATTTAATGGGCATAATGAGCTAGAAGCAAGGGAGTTTGCCTCCTCATTCAATGGAGAGAGGGCTATTGTAGGAAACTTGTCTTTTAGGGTCTCAGAAGACACAATTGCACAAGCAATAGGTATAAGCCAAGAAGGAGAAAAGTATTTTAAAAACAAGCAGTTCAAAGAGAAAACATGGACACATTTCATATCCAGGACAAGGGTATCATCAGTTGATTGGAAATCAAGGATACCAAGGAGCTGGTTCATTCACCCATGGGATGAAATAGTTTATGTTATTCAAAAATTTATAACCTGTGAGGGTAGATACATCATTGTATTTCTTTATCATATCAAATTGTTAATGCATCTAAGAGGAGACTGCATCATAAGCTTACCATATTTTCTTTTGTAAAGCCTAACTAAGATGTCTAAGGCCATACAAAAACAAAGGAAAAATCAGGATAGGAGCCTATGCCATTTTGGTTTGGTAAAAATCTTGATTGAATTTGAATTGCAAAAAATAAGTGTGACATGGAAGAAATTCTTGGTGACTAATGAGTTTATGGCAGATGAGGAGCAAGCAAAGCAGCAGAATCCACAGGAGGAACAACATAATTTAAAGGAAGGGCAACAACATGCAGAACTATTGATTAATGTAGATGCTATAGAGGAAGACTTTTCAGAGTACATATTAAGTAACTCTGTTCCATCCAACAACTATATCAGAACAAGGAGGATGGTAAGGGAGGAGGCTGAAAGGGATGAACAAGATAAAATTTTATCCACTTACACAAGAAGGTCTAGAAAGACTAAGTTAGGTCAGAAAGGGAAAACGATGGAGGAGGATGATATTCTACAATAGGCACAGTATGACTAGATACAAGGATTGGAAAGTAAAGACAAGGAAAAGGAGCAACAAGAACAAAAATTCTCAGGTAAAAAGAAAAGAAAACTGGAAAGGAAAGTTGAGAAGTTACAACAGCAGCTTATGGAATTAGAGGTTTTGGAAAGAGTGGTGAAAAGAGAAAATGAAACACTAAAAATACAAAGCAAGAAGTTTCAGAATGAGAATGAAAAATTGAAAAGAAGGTTAAGAAACTCACAACCTATAAAATGCAAATTTGTAGGAAGGCCTACAAACTTTACAAGCAAAAGAAAGCAATTAAAACCAAGTATCAAATCCTGAAGATAGAGTATGAAGCCCAAATGAACATCAACGCTTTACTTCAGGCAGCAAAGGTAGAAGCAGAGGCAGAGGCAAAGGTAGAAGTCATAATTTGACAGGTTAGAACTTATTGGCATGAGGTCATGCAAAATCCTAAGTTTGGGGGAAGGTTGGTATCAAATTATGACTGTCCATTCCAATTAAAATCCTCTTTTGATTATCATTTTTGACCATTTAACCTTCATATTCCAGCTATAATCCTTAGAAACTAAATGATATGATGTAATTATCATTATTTTTAGCTTGAAATTAAATTTTGAAATTATTATGTTAAAAATGACATTTTTCAGAAAATTACAAGAAGTTATGAGTTCCTGAAATGCTTCCATTGTTTGACATGTTGCATAGCAGGTGAGCGAATTTGAAGATTGTGGGCATGAAGTAAAATGTACACGAATGGTGGATTACTTATCCACTTTCAATTTTGAAGGAAATAAGTGTCCAGTCAACGCTGGTCAAACCCAGCCACTTCAGCGAGATTTCCAGATTTTGTGAAGAGAATAATTTCTATTTTGAGAATTTTTGCATAAATGAAGGAACTGATTCAATTTCGACATTCTTGGATGTAATTAAAATAATTCTATTGGGATAATATGGAGGAGGAATAACTTCTTCTGTTATAGGATTCATGATAAATAACCTATGGGAGAAGACTATGCTTTTCAGCTAGATTGTGAACATATGAAAATACAGTTTGTGCATTTTTAATCTCTAGATTTAATACAGAATTCATTATCAAGTTTATGCCTCCAGATCCAATATTCATACTCTCTTGAATTTTTTTTTAGTGTGCTTGTGAAGTGTTGAAGGGCCCTCATCACTACGCTGGTACACTTTGTTTTCAAGTTTCCTTACTAGTTGGCGTATTCAAATTTGAAAGTTAGAAGTTATTTTATGTGTTGTAGTAAAGGTTATGTTATTAAAGTTATCAATTAAAAAGGACATGCATTCGTTGTGAAAAGAACCTTGTAAAAGGATTCATCCAAATCTGATCTTGAAAATTGATATATATGCTTGCTATCATACAATTTCATATTTGCTTATTGGCTTTGACTTTGAAGATATTTGTAGTTTGATTTCCAAGTGATTCAAATTGTAATTGTTAAATTCAATTTTCAGTTTGATAAGTGATTCTTGTAAAAAGATTCAACTATTATTGGTTTGCAACATTACTCATCTTATTCACTGTTTGATTTAGTTAGTTATTGAAATTACTTTGGATTGTTATGATTGGGAGAAGCTCTATTGAGAAATATTCTTGTAAGAGAATGATAGGATTTTAACCACTCATTAATACTCTATTTTTGTTACTTAGGCAACCAGAATTTCACAAGATTTGTTTATCTAGGTTTATGCTTGGGTGATTGAAAAGACAATGAAGGACCTCTTGTAAGAAAGCACTGTTAATTTCATTTCACTAGGTTGTCATTAGAAACTTAGATTCTTCTAGATCTATATACTTTAGATGAGCACCTCTAAGTGTACTTTTCCAGGTTGATAAAGGAATTAATAGTTTAACTTACCTTAGTAAGTAGAGACCAAACACTCATCATAAACACTTGGGAGCCTGAGGAAGTGGAAGACTGAGGTTGGTCTACCATTTGGTTCTGCTAGGACAGAAAGGGCTATTTTAGGACAACTCGGGTCCCTTTGAGCAAGCGACTAACTTCAGACCATCAAGAACAATATTTAGTAAAGTGATCCTCCTCATAGATGAGGCATGGATCCTTGGGCTTCCTTTGAGAAGAATCACCAGCAGATAACTTAGGAGGGCCCTATTTTGGGGCATCGACTTTGGGATTGCCTTTGCCCTTCTTTTTACCTTTAGAGGATTTATTCGCTGCAGTAGAATGGATAGTGTGAACCTCAGAGGTTTTACCAGAAACAGGTGAATTTCGAGAGGGATCATCGGAACCAATGTTTGAGACTACCTTCTGCTTGAAAGAAGATTTTGTGGGGGTCTGAGACTCGAAACCAATCACTCCATCAACAAGTGGAGTAGCTGGAGACTTTGATGCTATTAGATGGGATGATGGTCTTGGAGCATCGGGTAACACATCATATAACGTGCTAGATTGTGAGTAGATGAGGTCTAAATACTAGGCACGAGTGATGGTTTGCTCCTCAGTGACACAACCACCCATAGCTATGTCCTCGGCAATTTTGCTAACGAATGACTTGGTAAACCATTTTCTCAACAACTAATCAACAATTTCAAACTTGATCAGGTGATATCGACACCTCCATTCATGGATGGGATTAGAGATATGGGTCGTAGTGTCTTGCTTAAGGGATGTAAGTAAATGGGTTCCAGTTTCATAGCGAACTGATAGTTGAAAATTTGTGAGGAAAGCTATAGCAAGAGTGTTAAAGTCATTGTAGGTACCTTGAGGCAATTCAATGTACCACTTGGTGGCAGCACCTTTGAGAGTTCATTGAAAAAGTTAGAGATGAATTGAATCATCAATGTATGAATTGGAGGAGCACTAGAGGTGATATGTCATCACGTGGGCTTGTGGATCCTCTTTCACTTTTCCCTCAAACTTCGTATAATCACTCGGAATCTTGGACGGAACTAGAGGCCAGTATGGTGAATGAATAATGGAATCATTTGTGAGTCTAGAAACAACTGGTAGCTGCAATGTGCCAATAATGGAAATTTCATATTAAATGTCATTTATGGCCTCTGAGCGGGCCCGAACTGCATAACCCATCCTTGTTGGTAAGAATTGTTTTCCCCATAGTGGACGATTTTGTACATATGGCATCTAATTTTTCCCCATTGTAGGTTACCTTACCCATAGGGAGGATTCTGACTTGGGTAGCCTTGATATTGTTTGGCCATAGTCTGCTTATAAGCAACATATGGGTTAAAAGGGTGTTGAACCTATTGACCTTGGATAAATGGATTTTGCACTTGCTTCCCCTGGACATAAGGGTTTTGAACATGTTTCCCTTAGACATCAGGATTTTGCACTTGTTTCCCTTAGACATAAGGATTCTGAACCTGTTGCCCTTGGACATAAGGACTTTGAGCCTGCTATTGCAGGACTTGACCTTGACCTTACAAAGGTTAACATTGTTGGTATGAGTACAAGGGTTGCTACTGCCTGGGCTGACCTTGTTGTTGCAAGGGCTAGCCTTACTGTTGTAAAGGTTGTCCCTGCGGCTGCAGAGGTTGACCTTCCGAGGACATAGGTTGAGAAGATTGGTGAAAAAACTGTGTCTGTGGATGAAAAGTTTTTTGCAACTGTTGCAAGGGTTTCCCCTGCAGTTGTTGCAGTTCTCCTTTTTGCTGCATTGTCTTCCCTTGCTGCTGGAAGGATGGCCCTTATTGCTGCAAAGGCTACCCTTGCTGCTGCAAGGGTTGCCCTTGCCGCAGCAAGGGTACTTGGATAGTTCCCATAGCGATTAAGGGTATTGAAAGTTCCTAAATTGGATCTAACCATAGCCGCCAGGTACGGAAGATGGACCGGGCTAAACATAAGGTCCAACTTGAGGGATGTAAGGTGGATTTACCATTGCTTGTGAACCATACAGAACATCAGGAGGTTGGAAAGAAATGTGAGCTACATATGGCTGCTAGTACTGGACATTACTTGACCCAGAAAGACCAACAAGGTTCAGCTATTTGTATTGGACATTGCTCGATCCAGAAGGACTAGCAGGGTTCATAATAACACTGTAAGAGGGATGATTCATTCCAACCATTTGATTTTGTGAGCCTCTCACATTAATTACACCAGACATCGTGGAGATATTCAGATCTTTCCCCTCAGATGGTGGTACAACCTGTACACTTATTGGAGGGGTCGAAGAACTTATAGATACTTGACTCGAGACTGTCAGTTGAATCAGAAGATTAAGTTGAAATGAAGAAATGAGTGGATTCAGAATGGTGGGTTTCACCAGAACTGAAGTGACTATAGTATGCATAATCGATTGGGAGTTCGGGTTCTGAACAAATGGACTTGAGGTAGGCATAGCACCAGATGAACATATAGGGTTGTGATATAATGATGAAGCACTAGGAGTGTCTGACACTAATTGAGCTAGAGAGGTATAACCATGTGACAACGAAGGCCTACGATACTCAAGGTAAACACTAGTCGGAATTCTTCCCATGTAAGGGAAACCTTCAAGACAGAATTGATATCCTTGTTCATCAACAATGTGAGGAGTGTGTGTAGCAGAAACTTCAGAGTGACCCGAAGAGGAGACTAGAATCTCGCCTTTTGATTCCATGGGTGGAAACAAACAACGACGGACAACCGAAGATGTTTGAGGGGATAATTCCAAAGGAATACCCAGTTGATCATACGGACTGTACGGATGCTGTGGTGATATCACAATAGGATCGAACAAAGGATTCTAAGGGAAAAAAACTAGTCCTTGCTAACCTTCAGGAGTCAATGGACTCTCAGGAGTCTGGATAGGATTATCTAGAGATTTCGGGCCAAATTCGTAAAGTGACCCAGTATCTGATGGAGGAGGATGATATGAAAAAGGTTAAATACTCAGAACAATTCCAAGTTCAACACCTTGATCCTTGAGTGACTGCAGGAGTTCTGAAAGAGGCTCCTAAGATGATCTTTCAGATGGAGGAGTGGAAGAGGAACTAGGTGAACCTGATGGTTCTGCCACGATGATTTTGTCTCAAAAAAACAAGAGAAAAGAGATTAATTTTAGGGATTCTTCAGAATATATTAAAGGTATACTCACGGTGTGGTCCAAAATAAGACTATCATGAATGTGATGTGATCATGGGAGAAAAAGATTAAGACGTTGAAACAGACTGGTGCCTTTTCATGTTTTAAGAGTTGAGAAAAAGACAAAGATGACTCTATCACTTTTGGTTTGAACGAGCTTGAAAAGACAAGTGCTCGATGATATTTTAAATTTAAAGAGTCAAAAATATCAAAACGACTGCTCAGGTAATCTAGGCAAAAGGATTACTAGGTAACTGTGAACTGCAAAATACCTCCCGGTGAACCGAGAAGTACGGGTAGGAAATCTCCCCGAATGTTGTGTTCGGTGTATCATGTTTACAAGGCAATAGACTCGACTTCTTGTGGATAAAGGATTGCAAACCTAGTGGGGTATCCCTTTATATATGCAACAGTACGGGCAGCACAAATTTGTGCTCGCGTTGTCTAGTGCCGAAGAGAATGACAGATACTAGGTTTAAAGACGCTGGAACACGTTTCAAATGCGTCTAAGGTTAATTGAATACATTTTAACGTTTATCTTGAAATGATGTCTCATTTTTTACGCCCTATCGATGCGACTCAAAAAACTTGTATATGTAGCTAAATGAGACAAAACCCTTTCAATTCAATGAATGTTTACACTAATGAGAGGAGAGAAAACAATAAATGCAACAAACAAGCAATTGAAAGTAAGATGATTCTTCACTACTTCAGTTTTTAAAAACAAAATAATGAAAATTCTTTCTAGTTCCTATATTCCTATCAAATGCACTTCAACTAGTCCTTTCAATGGTAAAAGAAGTTCATTTCATTTCAAATGCAAATGATGATGCAATTATAGCTTTCAATGATGTTACTTAATGCAACATATCAATTCAGTAAACTAGAAAGCTGTATTTTTCAATGGAATGATAAAATGAATCTTTCACATAAACACTTCAAAGAGAAATTTTCAAACAACCAACATCAATCATATGCAAAGCATGAAAAAATAGAACTCTTTCCAAACCAATCATGAAAAGTCTCAATAGAAACAAGACAAGCAATTGTAATCTATGCTCGAAAAGAGACGTTCAACCAAGAGAAGAGCAAATGAAACTTTTCAAACTTGTTTAATTGAAACCAAAGCAATAAAGGACTAAAACACAAAATGCATGGAGCAATTAACCAACCACTTGACTTGTTGAGCACACAAACAACTGATTGGACAATGACCTAGATGCCTGTTTGGTCAATTTAGTATGTCCTAAATTGCTATTTAAAATGTCAATCTGGGAGTCGTAAACTGATGAAGTGAAGTGCACTGTATGTGCAAGATAACCTTTTCCTTAGTCTTTTGTCGTTTTTGAGTTTTTAGTTTGTTTTTGGGTTTATCTTTTGTGGATTCCCTAGTGTGAGATGGAAAAATTGAAAATTAAGTGTGAATGGTAATGGTGATTTCTACAATGATTTTCCAAACTTAAAAGTTCTCAAAAAGAAAGTTTCCAAACTGGGTAAAATGAAATCAATTCTCAAAAGAAGTAAATGTACCAAAAAAATGAACTAGTGACAATGGCCCAATATCCTTACTGCTGTATGAAAAAGAAAATAAAAACTGAACTTAAAGTAACTCAAAGACTAAAAGCAAAGCAAACTAAATCACACTACTTCAACCCATACTCTGACCCTTCACCTTTCGACTCAGTCCGGCTATAGGAAGTAATCATAAACAAGCTGAGTGTTATGATATCTAAATTGTAGGAAAGTAAATTGCATAAAAGGAAACTAAGATTTAACTACTCATTCATATTTCAACTCTTGAAAATGACATAAGTAGTTCAATCTCTAACTTGCAGGAAAGCAAACTAAATCATACTACAACAAGTAATATTCTGATTCCTTACTAATTGAGTCGCTTGGCTATAGAAAGGAAATCATAAACAGGTAAGTAATATGATGTCTAAATGGCAGAAAAGTAATTAAGCAAAACAAGACTTCAAAGAAATGACAATGCTGGAATTAAACTTAGTAAATGAAAATCAGCAGAAAGGACAAGATGATCTCATGTCAGTAGCTATCAAAAATATGTAAATTTGCCCGGGCTGCCTACAAAAAACCTGTAAAAGAAACACTGATCAGCTAACAATTATGAAGAAAACATGAAGGAAATATGGACAGTGATGAACATCATAACAGCATAAAATATATACAAGTAATGACTACAAAAACAATAAACAAAAGCAAGTAAGAAACTATACAAAGCTTTGGTGTACAGGGGACCTCTGTCACCTCAGCCAGCCAACTACTTAGTCACAAATTGGATTCAGGAACGATGTCTTCTCATATATTGAATTGCAGTAATAAAGAAAAGGAAAGTATAGTACGGTGGGTTGAAACAACAGTCAAAATTACATGTTAAAGACTAACTATCCAGCGTATATCAACGCGTTATTTATAAGTGAAAATGCTAGTAACTAATTCCTATATTTTATGCTTCCAAGAGACACGTAAATCTCCATGGCCTGAGATTTAGCGTGATGGTCATTACGGCAGTTGAATCCATGGAGTGGTGGCTTCTTGATTCAGTTCACAGGTTGATCGACAGTTGTGCCAGTACCTCCAGAAATGAAGGATCGTGCCACGCAATCCTTCACGTGGCCAAAACAGAGTTGTGTCACCGCAAAATTCCTCATTTTGCCCTTCCTTTAACCGTCGTTGACCATGACCGTTTATGAGTGATTTGGCTGATGTGAGGGGAAACACTCCATGTACACATCACCTGCATCCTCCCCATGTGGCTGGTTTCTCCATTAGACACCTGTAGCATAGCTTTTGACAAAATGGCTGCAGAAACTTAGGCTGGCTGCGGAAAGTGACAAGTTTCCACAACTGTTTGAACAAAAAATCTAAATCAAACAACAGTCATAAACATAGTTAGGAAACCATTTCATAAGCTCTTTTTCGACTAATATGCAATGATTTGACAGCTGGGTGGATGAAGTAAATGGAAAAAGAAGGCTGAAAGGGTATATAGGGAAGTGCAGGTTTGGGACTCAACATACCCCCACTGTGAAGGTGTTGCATGTCCTCATGCAACCTAAATTTAGACATTCCCCTCTAGTCCATATGTTCTGATGCTTCTGCTAGGACATCTAGCCCTCTTTTCTTCTTCTTTGGTGCTACCACCATCCTTAGTTTCCTTATTAGACATCTGAATTTGAGAATGATCAATGCTCTGCTCAACTTTTTGCACTTTTTCTTCAGTTTCTTGTTTTTCTTTTGCCATAGTCCCAAATGAAGCATGGTGTTATCATGAATAATTTTATCTACTTTGCTTTGTTCCTTGAGTGTTTCATTTTCCTGCTTGATATGCCTGTTTAGGACCTCTAATTCAAATACCTCATGTTTTAAGGACTGAACTTGTGCATCTAGTGGCAGAGTGGTACTCAGACCTGCAGCTGATTTTTCCAATGATTCCAAGTAGTCATATACCTTCTGTTGATTGGGATCTATTTCAGGTGTCTTTCTTGGACTGAGCTCAAATCTGGTGGAGGAGGAGGATTGCTCTCTAGCTTTGACCGAGAAGGGCTTTCATCATGTGGAGGACTAGTTTCAATACTTAGTTGAGGACTAGGTGAACTACGGCCAGCTGGAGTTTTCTCAGGCGTCTCTCCACCCAAATCGATGAAGTGGGGCCATTTTATTTGTGTTTTATTCCACTTTCCTCTTAACTTGTGGCTTCTCCTCAAGAATGGTGGACTAGTACTCTTTTCTTGTATACTCTGTTTCCCTTTTTCCTTTTTCTTTGCTATAGCAGCCTGAAGATGTACTAATCTTTCTGACAGTGGTTGATAATCCTCCTCTATGGATGGCTCAGGTGATTGGTAGACTTCTTGGATGGTCCTTTTACCTTTATCTTTCCTCTGTTTCTTGTCTTTAGTTTTGTTTTCTTCTTCTTGTTGACCAACTTCTTGAGTTTCTATAGTAGGGGAGTCTTGGACTAGAGTGCTCTTTTCTCTCCTCCTACTTTTTCTTGGTGTCTTTGGTGTACTACTTTCAGAGGCCTCAAATGGCTCTTGGAAGTAGTTTGTTATCAAGAATTATTCCCAGGTATCTTTGTTTTTCTTTAGTTGGTCCTCAATGAGAATTTTTATAATTCCATGATGATATAGATGAGGTTCTATATTGCCTATGTGTTTTTGGACTGTAATACTCATCTTTTTCAAACTCAACAGCAAGAAATAAGGCAAATTAAGAGTCTGATTCTCTAAGAAATTCATTAGCAGTCTAGCATGGTACATGTACATCGAACCAAAGCGGCCTTCACAAGTGACAAATTTTTGGATAACTAATAGCAGACTGGCCCATTCTTCCTTCAATGCATGAACAGGTATTCCTTTAGTAAACACAGTGGTGTCCATACCTGGGTTTCTTAGCATAATTCTCAATGCATGTTCATCCACGCTTTTGTTTTTGAACCATCACTCACCTTCTTGAGGTAAGCCTGTGGCAGTTGCTATTGTTGTTTCGGTCACCGTGAGCTTCAAATCTCCAATCTCAACCATTTGACCATCGAAAGACCGTGCAAAAGCCTTGGTTACCTCTTTGTTATAGCCTTTGAACTTTTGGATGAAGCGTAACCATTTGGCTTTCCTCAGGAAATCTTTTTCTTGAGGGTAACCTTCTAGATATTTTGGTCCTTCTGGCTCTGCCCTTAGTAATTTTCCCATTCCTTTCTCTGTTTTGAATTTCAATTGAGGATGTAGTTGCGTATAAGGATTTAGCAGAGGGAAGGTAGCTCGGTTGCAGGGTTTATGGTAAAATGCAGTGGCTGCAATCGGTAGCAGGTAACGGGAATGCCTCAGATTACAGGCAAAACAGAGGGTAAGCAGTCACAAATAAGTTCACAATTTGAAATGCGTGTATATGAAAGGAAGACCTTTAATGAAATGGTAAGTGAACGGAGTGGAGGCGAGATTTGAATTAATGGCTGCGTACGGGAGATTACACGTTTTGATAGATGGCTGCGGAAAATGCGATGGAGAGGAGTTGTAAAGGGATTGGTCACATCTCATGAGCGCAGGTGGCAAATGAAAGTGTAGTCAACTTGAGTTTAAACCCGAAAAATCCATCATGAGACCGTTAAGAAATAAATGCATGGTGTGCGGAGTAATATTGTGGGATAGGAGTGGACAATGGAGCTATCATATTGAATCATTGCACATAGTAGAACTCTTTATGGTTTGATAACTAGGCATAATCATGACTTTAATTGTTATTTGATAAAAAAAAAATCTCATACCTTTGGAAACTTTGTCATTTCTTGCTCATAGCTTTTAACCAACTGTTCTTTCTTGATGTCTTGGAGATGCTCCATGTCTTCATGGCAATTGCTCAATTACACCTACATTTTCATGATTTTTTCACTAACATTTTGACTGTGAATTTTGCAAAACAGAGTGGTGGTAGTTGCGGAAATC